>UCQR01010016.1:0-10574 GCA_900474235.1 Cecidostiba semifascia | reverse complement strand
AGACAGAGAGAGAGAAATACTGGAGAGGAAAGGCCGAGTGGGTATTATGATAAGTCGGCCGGAGGGATGAAGATGAATACCTCGCACGATGGGCCGGCGAAGAAATATGACACATTTCTCACCTCGCCGTATACAGGACAAGGCGACGAGTGTCGACTGGACGCAGGCACTTGTAGATATGTGCTTGTTTGCTGGCACGAGAGTGAGAAGAGAGGGATTTTCGAGTTTCTCTACTCGTCGTAAGATGATGCGCTTGTCTCGCGAAGAGAAAGGAGCTTGCGGGAGCTTTAGTATGAAATTTTCTTTAGATTGAGATCGGAAACGCCGTCGAGAGAGAGAGAGAGAGAGAGAGAGAGAGAGAGAGCGAGACAGTTGCTGACGCGGCTTTGTTGGTGTATGGAACTGGAACGAATTTCCGTTAGTATAAGCATCTTTAGTTGAACAAGGGTATATTGGATAATAACAATCGACTTTGCCCATCATTAATATGGACATTAGAATTATATTGAGCCTGTATGAAACATTATTAGAATATTCTCGCTATCGATCGAAAGGTTTATTGTGCTGAGCAGACTGAATTTCAAGTATACTAATATACACTGAAATTGATGTCTAGACACAAGACACATCGAAATTGAGTTATACAATAATCCATTTTCATTGTATCTAGAGCAAGAAGCATTTGAAGCAATTTAACTTTAAAGATTTTGCTGCATATGCCCCAGAAATTGACGCATTCATAAAAAGTTCATTCTAAGATTTAAGTATCTTCAAATAAACAGCGAAATTCATCGAGTGCAGTTCTGCAGCAGCATAAACCATTTCACAGGCTCACTTTGAGCCAGCTGTAACTTTATATTCCATCTCCAAGCCAATTAATCTTCGGTACATCGCAAATTAGACTGTGCCTCTCGGGAGACTTTGCAAAGCAGCCGCCGCCGCCGCCGCCGCCACCGTTGCTATATCGCTGCCACAGTGCTACGCTGGCCGCGCAAACCGTAGCCAAAACAAATAATAGCGAGAAACATGATAAAGTTAAATTTGGATTTACAAACGGCCGATAGCCGCGCGTAAACTTTCAGGATAAGTATCTCAAAGAAAAGACTGGCGAGTTTCAAGTATAGATGAGAGAAAGGAAGAGAGAGAGTCTCTCCATTAAACTCATCAGAAACTTTCCCCTAATTTCCCACGACGTCTATATATACAGCAAGCTGAGGAACATTAATTCCCATCTGACTCACCTTGCCTATATCCTTCTCTATATCTCCCGAAGAGCTTTCCTCGCGACGGCCAATCAATTAAAAGTAACTCATTCGTAATAGCATCCGTCGAAGTCCCCGAGCGGCTGCCCCTGCGAATTAGCCTCGTTAAATTGACTCCCGGCGTGGAAGCTCGCGAAAAGGCGATGTAAAGAGTTGCCGACGACTGCACCTACTTTGCGATTTTCTCGTGTGAAGCTTGCTCAGCTTTCGTGAAAGATATGAGAGCTTTGTGGGATTCCGTTTTTAGTTTGCTTATTATATATACTAATGCATCCATCGAAGCCGGACGATGCACCATTTTTTGGAGTTGTATCTCGACCATTGGAAATTTTAGCTTTGTTTATATTAAATTTCAAACCAATTGTTCTGCTTGAAAATTCAATTGAAATAGGATGTTTCTTTATGCAAAAAATCATTATAATTGCCGCTAAAATTATTATACATATGCTCACATAGTTATCGGATCAATTCACGAAGACGTCTGTATCTTAAGATATTGTTTCGTCTTTACACTACAGCATAACCCTTAAAGGCAGCCAAGTTTAGCAAGCATAAGCGTATTAATAATGCAAATTAGTTGCGCGAAGATCCCAGCATGTTTCCTTAGGCTACGGGTACCTTATACACTTCAGTTGGCTCGGGCTCTCAGATTACAAACCGCGACGAGTCGTATATGCATGAGTATCTGAGCAAGTGTTTGGTTGTACACGTCGCAAGATGAGTAGGAGATTACATTATTTATTTATTTATAGTAGTGTATCTCCTTTATGATAGTTACAACGCTAGCAATGAAAGCAAACTGGACACTGGGAATAATTATTGAATCCCCCATATAATTGAAGGAAATTTAGATTGCATTCTCTTATTATAGAATTTACATATCTCTTTTTTTCCGAACTTCGTCGTAGAAGTCTTACTAGAAGTACTAATAGGTATATTTTTTTTTGCGTTTATACCAGTTCTGTCTGTGCATATAACGATACCCTTAAAAGATACGAGCTACTTTAAAATTCGCATCTGCTTTGTTATTTCGGATCTCTATCGTTGCATGATTTATGAAAATTTTGTGTTGTTGATGGAAAAGCTGTGTATAAAAGTTTCATAATAAAGATAAAATACAGCTTTTGTTATGAAAATATTGTAGTAAAATTTTCA
The DNA here is from genome assembly GCA_900474235.1 of Cecidostiba semifascia. Classification (NCBI taxonomy): domain Eukaryota; kingdom Metazoa; phylum Arthropoda; class Insecta; order Hymenoptera; family Pteromalidae; genus Cecidostiba; species Cecidostiba semifascia. The sequence continues at coordinate 8,157 of UCQR01010016.1, read as the reverse complement.
TAATAAAGATTTGAATTTAAATCATATTTAAAACATCAAAATTACACGTATATACATACATCAATATTCATCAATATCAAAATTACGTATACATACATCAGTATTAAGCAAGACTAATTCGCCTTCTGATTTATCCAAGATTCAGCTTAATCAATATATCTTCATGAAAAGCATTACGGAATTATAATTTTTCACAAAATCATTAAAACATAAACCCACTTCTGTAGGCGAACAGGTAATTTTTTACGAGCCCTTTAATTATTATACGACGACAAGCGTCGTAAAAGAAAAAATGAGATCGTAAAATCATGATTCTCAACATGAAATTGCTTTAGGCTAAACCGTATATGGGGCATCCCTCTTCGAGAAAAAGTCCGTTTCGCATAAAATCGGCTTCGCATAGCCATAAAAAATATGCTGGAATTGCATCCACTCGCCGCTATTCAGCATCTTCTCTGCAACGCATGAAATAAAAAAGAAACTAGAACTTGGAGCTTCGATGTCCTCGACGCATCGTCTATATGTATATACACATCTACATATAAAATATGCTCTCGTCAGATAAGCGCATCGATTGACGTGGGACGGCTAGGGGAGGATAGCCGATAACCTTTTTTTCCCCCATTGAGACTCTGACGGCATTTGGTTACCTGCGAAGGTCCGTAAAGCCTGCCCTCCCCCCCGATCAAAGAGCCGATCCATCTTATCGTATAACGAACTCAAGTCTCGATGCAGGCCAAGAGCAGCGCAGGTTGAATTTCAAGCACTGCTCGGCTCGCGTCTCTATTCCTCCATATATACCTATACCTGCCTTCCTATTTCTCTCTGGTCTTTGCCCGATGCTCTCACTTGCTTCTACTCTCCGTCTGCGCAAAGTTCGAGGGAAGATTCTTTAAGACTATATTATATATACGGTTGGTGTGGGTGTTTCCATGGCAAATCAAAGACAGCCGGAGATCAGAATCCTTAGAAGTCTGAAAGCTCAGAGTATTTAACTGACAAAATGAGTCAAGATTTATCAAGTGTCCACGAATTTCTAGCTTGTTTTTTATGCTTCCCTAATTTCAAAAGAACGGCTAAATAGTCTATACCATCAAAGCGCCATTTTATTTCATGCAATATTTAAAAGTTCGTTATGATAATATTCAGTTTACACTAACAATATTCGTGTTCTTAAACATGCGCGTTTTAATGATCCCGTACAAATATTTTTATCCAGATGTAACAGGATCCATCACCCTGTCATTGATGCTATCAATATCTAAGTTTCTTGAATATTGATAGCGTATATAGATAGACCTATATAGAGGAGTTCTCGAGACACGTCTATTAAAGGCTCCATTTGAGCATCGTCCCACCCGATTGATTTTGGCGATACTACGTGCATGATGTATCATGGCTCCTCTTGGACTTTAGCCCTCGGCTCTACCTTGTCGTAATCCATCCTCGTAGTCTCGAAGGAGGCAACATGCCGTATCCGCGCTTATTCCTGGCTGTACTATAGTTTCTCTTTGTCGCGTAAGTTTGCACATCTAGCGTGAGAAGGACTGTAAAGATAAGTGCTTGTGCTTTAAATATTGGTAAATGAAAATTAAAAACTATTTTATCGAGTGTAGATGAGGAAATCTAGAAAAAATCGGCCTTAAGAAATGGCCAATTTTCAAAAAGAAGGTCTTTCTAAGTCGATTTTTCTCGGTCATTTAGATGTCCTAAAGCTGATGATTAGTCAAGTGAACAAATGATAATTATATAGCCATTGTTCAACGGCATGTCAATTTCTAGAGGCGCAAACAGAAATTATTCATATCAGTCGGATCAAAGTACGGGAAACAAGTTTTAATTTGAGAAAAAAATCGTTAAAAATAGTTGCTTAGATGAAAGAGGAAATATATATAATAGTTTAATTTTTTCAATTTATTGCGTTTCATCTCAACTCACTAAATTTTAATATTTCCGACAATTAATTTATTAACCTCCTAAACCAAACAACCAAATTACTCTGTCACTTATTTTACTCCACTCTGACAGATATCATCAATGAAATATTTCACTCCTGATGATAGTAGTGTCTAAAAAAAGACTGAAGAACAAGAGCTAACAACGGAACCTGGAATTCTCGCGCGTATCGAAGATTTTTATCTTCCGCACCTTCTAACAATAGATCTCGCGCCCCTCTAGACACGGCATCGACTACGACGCTTCGTTAATTTTTTATAGCGACAGTCTCTCTGCGGGCTAGCTCCGTAACGCCGCGCTTCTTTTGTTTCCACTACTTTTCTTCGTTCTTCTTTCTATATCGATATAAGTGACATTTGTGAATTTGTCGCCAAGTGTCATGATGAAAGAGCTCGTTCAATCAGTCGAGTGCTAGTTTTCTTCAACATATACGTTTTGGTATACGAAATATTTCGCAAATAAATTTATAAAAACTTGTATAACTTTTATTTAGCTTACAAGATTCATTTTAACCAAGAAAGAAGAAAGAACTTTGGTTTGATTTTTTATTTATTATAGAAAGCTCAAAATATATAATTACGCTGCAACAGTAAAAAAATCTCGCCTTGTATCGGCTTATTCAAGCCAAGCATATTATTTACCATTAACGCTCTGCAGACTTGCTATTATGCAGCATCCTGCTGATTGGATCATAATGCAAATGCGCGACATTGATGAGCCGCTTGTGCGCTGACTTCGTTATTCGATATTCAAACAGCGATTTTCATTTAAATGAAGTGGTTCTGCCTCGCTAATAATATCGATCGTGCGGGCGCCAAGTCGGCCGAACGCCTACCTGATTTTAATTATTCAAAAGAGCTGATCGCACACCCGCGCTGCTGATGTTCAGGAGGGAGATTGATTGGTCAGCGGAAAAATTTTGTGTGATTATCCGCTCATTTCGCTTACACATTATAACGATGTACTTTCTCTTATGAGCCGAAGAATTAATGGCTCTAGTATACGAATATCTAATCAAGGTTAATGCAAATGCTTCATCATCGAGCATATATTATAGAATATCTGGCGAAACATTATTCGAATCTTCAATTAACATGATGAAAAAAAGGATTGTGTGCTAAATAAGATTTTCTGCAATTTTATACGTAAAAAATATATAATACGGTTTATTTAGGCGATCTCATGAAACTCTATTTACCTTGGACAAGGCTGTGTAAGAATAGAATTTATTTACTTTCATCGAGAAGCGGATCGATAGATAAATGAATTTGTGGGGCTCGGGAATCCGATTTTCCGGCGAGACGAAGAGTAATAACTTATAGTAAATGTACGATGAGAAGAGAATGGGTTGCCTTCTGATGCTACGAAAAATTACATCTCTTCCAGAATTCTATCGACTTATTATCGTTATTATCGTTTTGTGTTGTAGCTTATAATAATAATATGAATGAAATAAACGAAACGCTGCTTGTTTACTTTATCGGAAAAGTAGAAAAACATAGCATTTGATAATAAACTCTGTAAATTCCAAAATAAATCCGAACTTTAACTTTTTGATAATATGTGTAAAATTATAATTCTATTTTTCATGATAATACTTATTGGTACATGGATTATGGTAATACAACAAGAATCAATAATGTTGATTATCCAAAACAGATAATCCGGATATTGCTATCCATACACATCGATATTCAGCCGTTACACATAGTTTAATGACAGGCTCATAATAATGCCCGTATATTAACCAACTTGGCTTGTATTACAACATTATCTGGGAAATTTCCATCTGTCGATTGATTCATACGTAATGTACATGAATACGTCTTTCTAACGTTACTACGCAAGAACATCTAATAAAAGGGAGTTTTTATTACTACTGATTGGAAGGACAATTTTTTATTCTTAAAAAATTCTATACTTTTGAAGCTTGCTTTGTTTCTGGCACACAGTTGAATTGCGTCTGACGTATAGTATCTTTTTCTACTTGTACGCCATACAAAAAACGCTTCTTCTAACAGTTTTGCACACTCACGGATATTAAAGGAAGACTTGAAATTTTATTAAGCTTTTGTTTGTATATATTTTTAGTATCTTTCCCGCATCACGAGTCATTAATATACGCCAGATTACAAAGATTACAAAGAAAGTGCAACTTTTGTCATGATGAAAATATTTTTCGTATAGTTATATTAATCTTAAAATTTTTGTGATTGAACGTGTGATATAATTTCTGTATCACGACATTTTATATCTAGGTATAATTTAAGTTTGGCTAATACTATTATAACCCACTATAAAGTTACGATTATAAAATTGTAGTCCACGAAACTTGTTCGCAAAGTCAACTAAATATTATATGCGCTTTTATTAAACAAGTATACCGTAAAAGTATCAAGCTATTTAACATCTAATATGATATTATCAATTTAACAGGGCCGGCTAAATCCGTAGATTATCTTTCTATACACGTATGCCAAACTTCTCCCAAAAATAATTTATCGTCGTTTTTTTCTGCCGACTCATAATCCATTCGTGAAATCGCTAATTAGTAATTACCGAGTTGAGTCGCGCGAACAAACGCTACGGCGGGTCTAGGGAAATCTTCTCGCGGTGTGAAAGACTAGTCGAATAGTTGCTTCCTTACCACCACAATCTCTGCGTGACCCCTGTTAATTCCTCTGCACGCAGCTTGCCTCCTTGCACGCAAACCGTCTTGCTGTAATTTTCATCGAGTTGGTGCCGTTGTTACTTCTGTAACTGCTTCGTTTTCACCTTTCGGGTTCTGTAATGCAGAAAAATGACTTTACGAATTCTTTGTGTACTTTGTTACATTAGAAATAGTTAATGATTAGCTTTACAATCCAACGATTTTGTATTCATTACTTATAAAAAGAAATGCTCTGTAAGTAAACAGCTGCAACGCATCAGAGGGAAGAATTGTCTTTTGAATATAATTACTGTTTTTAAAGAACAATAGATAGTAAACAAAACCTAAAAACAATTCCCAAAATGAAGTAAACCGCATTTTAAAAATTTAATTCCGAAAAAGCTCCTCCAGCTGAGCTCACGGTCTCTAAACAATAAATTATTTCCGCGCATTATTATAACTCACGCCCAGCAGTCTGCAAAAAAGTCGCGCATTAAAAAATTAAACGGTTTACCCGGCAGACTCTCTCAAACTAAAGCCTCTTTTAAAAATTACGCGCAAAAAATCTGCTGCTAAACATATTTCTTAGTCCATTAACTGCGACTCATTCCCAAGGCGCTCTCTCCTCTCGCAAAACCCTCGTCAAGGAAAGCAACGACAGAGCTAGAAAAAAAAGTCAACAAAAGACAGACAGCCCTCTAGTAGCTAGCCATAGTCAGCCGCCACAAGTAATTAAGAAGACAGCAATCATTTTACAGTAGCTGAAGCTCGCTCGACTTATACACAACTGCGCGCACGGTCGAGTGTTGCACATTCCACCGCGCGAGTGTATACATACCCAGCGAGCGCGCGAAGAGATGAATGGCGAAGGCTGTCTTTAACGGAGGCGAGCGCGGAAAAGGAGGTCGTACAATGAACGGCTGAGTCGTCGCGTACTTCCTCTCTGGAGAGAGAGAGAGAGAGAGAGAGAGAAAGGAAAAAAGCTCTCTCTCTCCTCTCTCTTAGAGCTTTTGTTAAAGAGACAATTAGCATTCTACAGACAGAGGGAGATGCGGCAAGGGCGGGAGATCATTAGATGAGGCGCGCCGAGGTCAGTAACGCCGGACGCGTACTTATACTCGCACGTAGTCTGGCGAATTTACGTGCGATGCTTCTCTCTTCTTGTGCTTCCTCCTTTTTCTATAGGGTTTTAACTTTCACCGAGCTTTTTCTTGTCTTTCTTTTTTTTTTCCGGAACAAAGTTTTGTTCATCGTTCGACGACGATGTCAGTTGGTTGACTCTCGGTGTTTTTATTTTTTCCCTTGTTTTTCTTATTTTGGCGAAAGAGGGAGACTTTTAAAGGGAAGACGACAATTCAATCTATAAGTATTGCAATCCTAAACATTCAAAGCTCGAGGCTTTACAAATACATCTACAGTCGCAACAAAAGCTCTCTAGGCCATTTAAGACGGAGCCTGAGTAAAATCACGCGTATACATATAGCTATATAGGCCAGAAGTAGGTTGCAGCAGCAGGCGGTAATGGTCCGCGAGGCGCTAACGGCGGTAAAGCGAGTGCATTCTACAGGCGCTAGTCCCGAAACATTTCGCGCCTCAAGCCCTCTGCCAGGAAACGCGAGTCGTTACATCCGAGCTTTCGCGTGTAGCCTTGCTTGTCTCTAGACACACTGCTGTGAAGCCACCACACCTACGCGAACTTCCGCATCGATTTCTTCCAAGTGTAAAGCTCCGAAGTGACTTATTTTTCGAACTCTTACGCGTCGTTCTCGTCCTTCCTGCGTTGCTTGCGGCATAATGGAATATCTGAGAGAATGTCGATGCATGTAATGCTTTACTTCTTCACTTCGCGCGTATTATTTCAAAATGGAGTATCAGTGTTTCGAGGATTTCGGGGCGAGAGCTGCATGGTTTTCACGGTTTATTTAAAATCAGAATAGAATTATTTTTATATAATAAACGCTTGATGAAAAGTAACGAATTTATATTCACTGGCATTTACATTGGCTGCACGTATATACTACAATGTATATTTGAGTAATCCCTACAGAATAAATCACTATAAACACATACACCAAGTTTATCAATTACTACTCCGGATGCAGGCGCGCGCGCGAAAGCGTTAAATTGTCTGATCTAAAGGGGCTTCATTTGCAGCAATCGTCTTGGCGATTAATTAACTCGATCTAATCACTTATTCCACAGTGGCTTCGGCCCAACTTACACCGGAACACTCGACCAAAAGCAGCTGTTGTAGCTTGCGTAGCTATATGTATACAGAGGAACCAGTCGAGGCCAGACTCACATAGCCTTCGAGTAATTGTACACTCGGTTGACCGACTCCCATTCGAGTTTCTCCGCGCGCGAACCCGTAGGAATAACGCGCGAAACTTAGATGCCAAGGCGCACAATGAAGCTATGTAGCTTGGCTATTCCCACGTGCGTATTAGACGCGAAGGATCATTGACTATAGGGTATGCGCGTGGACCAGCTGATGGAGACTTATTAGAATGTGGACTATTGACGTGACTGGAGTATCTAGCAGAAACAATTATTTGAATAGTTAAAGTTGTGCTATGAAGGATATATAGTTGTGTTATTATTTCGTTTGATTGAATGACAATAATGCTGGATGTGATCGAGCTACTGCATTATAAATGGTAATAGAGGAACATTTTTTTTCAAATTTTTGTAAAAAGTATAAGATCTATTAATATATTCTTTCCCATCATGGAAATTAATTTCTCGACAGGTTTTAACCAGTCGCAATACGCATATATACGCATGAAATTCTCCGCGAGAGACGTACAGAAAATCCGCAGCAGAGATGTCGAGTGCACACATAAGCTGCGGAGAATTTCCATTACTGAAAATAGTTATTCACGAAAATGGCCTGCCTTTGTTAGCGCGCTTTCTTTGGAATCCCCTGGTCGTCGAGTCGAGGCTTTAGTCTGTGCATGTACCGAGAAATAACAAACACGCGCGAGATCGTGGTATTTCTGCATGTGTCAAATCGTGCATGTGAGATTTTAATCTAGCTTTTTTACAAAAAAAATTTTTTAATTCGTAATACTTGTGATTTTTATTCCATGGTGTATGTATACCATAATTTTCATACGTGGGAAAATAATGACGACGTTGATTGGATACCTGACGAAATTAATTAAAAACGAAATTAAAATGTTATCGGTATGTATACGTGTAATTTTATTAAGAAGTTAATTATAGCAATTGTTCCCGACGCGTTCGACGCGTATGAACAGAATATCGCACACTTCCGCAAATAGGCGCATCGGCACTGCGGATCTACCGAAGTCGCAGTGTAGGCTCGCGGCTCATTCGATTTAGGAATCGAAAGAGTGCCGCATTATCTCCGTTAGTCAATCTATTGAAATGACTTGAAAAAAGGAGAGGCTACATTGGCCATGTAGCACCTAAGGCAAGAGAAACCAAGTGTTTTTCTTGCGCTTAGAGGGCCGCAGATGTAGTCGTATTTGGAAGAGGTACACTTGAAAGTGGCCTACGTGCGAGTTTTGTTTTTTAAAGTGTGTATG
>UCQR01010015.1:0-10396 GCA_900474235.1 Cecidostiba semifascia | reverse complement strand
AAAAAGCCTTCATTTTGACTAGTTCAGTATCGTGGGTACTCCCTTGATTAATTAAAAGAATATCGATAAAAAGCCGTTCCTGATTTTCCCCTTGCGCATAGAATTTTCGCCATTTGTATCCTTATTATCGGCGAGCACGTGTGTGTGTGTGTATGTTTACGCGACTGCCGGTCATTAGCGCGACTTCACAAGTGTCGCAGAACATTAAAGAGTCGGGTGCGCGTGGCCACCGCTCGATTCGTCCATTAAAAGTCAAATGCAACAGATCCATTCAGTGCTCATAATTACTAACATGACCGAGGGCTTTGGCGCGTATATAATACTGGATGGAGAGAGAGAGAGAGAGAGAGAGAGAGAGAGAGAGAGAGAGGGAGGGAAAAGTGCACTCTGATAAACCGGAATTGATTTTCTTTCAAATAAAATAAAAATAATTTCGCGCCGGTATATAATTACGGCATAATTTGAACTTTATTCCATAATTAGACGAAGCTAATAAGCCCCTTATCAGATTACCGAAGCTCGTACGGAGATGCATCGTACGGGTCACATAGCTACCTCCGTTGATTAACGGAGCTAGCTATCGTCGTTACGATAAATATATTTTTAAAAAGATGTACGTTTTTTTAAATAAATTTCAAAACAACGATTTTTCTTTTACTCTGCCCTCAGGAGAAAAGCCTTCGACAGGAACATGACGCAGAACGTGCTGTACCACGTGTCGATGGACAATCCACAGCTGGCCGCCTACATCCGAGGTATCCACATGCACCCGACGATGCGACAAGAGCCGCTAAACGCAAGTCAAACTCCGGAGGAGCGATTTGTCGCATCCCAGTTCCAGAACAAACGCGACGGTGTCTACATCGAGTACATGAGCAGAGTGAGTCATCGGAAACGTTGGCTATAAGAGCTTTTAGAGAATAAAATGAATCTGCAATGTTGTAGTATTTCGGAAAGAGGATAAAAAGTTTTAAATCAAAAGAGTACATGCATGGTTCTCCTATAACAAAAGAAACTCCATTGAACAGCTCTCGATTCAACGAGTTAACAAATTCGCGCAAATTCGTCGTCGCAATTAAAACTACACAGCCGAGACACTACTTATAAAATTGCATTACAGGTCGGCGCCGCCTCGACTACCGGCTGGTTGGAGGCGAACCTCAACTGGCGTGGGGTCATGATCTTCACGGACCCGAGAAACTCACTCGACGCCAAGAGGAGCAGCAGAAACCCCAAGACGAGAGTACTCAGAGCCTGTCTCAGCAACGACAACGACACCAAAGAGGTTCATTGAATTTTCATAGTTGAGCCTGCGTGACCTGAATCCATATGAATAATAATTATATAAAATGAGTGTTATTTTTACGCGTTCATAGATAACGTATCACCAAGAGGCAGACGTGCAGGTAACGAAGCTAGGCGACGGTCCCAACAGTCTGGTTTTCTCGAAGGAGAGTCTGCCTGCGACGAGATTGATCTGCTTCCCGCTATACTCGATTCTGTTGGCCTACAACACTACGACGCTCGACTACTTGAGCCTCGACAGCACGGAAATCCAGGACGGACTGGTAAATCTAATATTTTCTCTGTGTGTACAGACTCGAGTCTCGCCGTGTGTGTACTCACGTGATTGCTTCGGGGGGAGGCTGAAATCCGAGTGGGAATTGAGAGAAAGAAAGAGAGAGAGAGAGAGAGAGAGAGAGAGAGAGAGAGTCGAGCTTTTAGGAGTATTTTCTTATACTCCCCCGCTGACCCTTGCTGCTTTGTAAATTTATTTAGCAGAGGGTATTTCCTCACGAGTTTGGGATAACTGAATGGAATCGGAGCAAGATTGATTTTGACGTTGCGAGAATGGTCTGCTTATTTGCTCGAATATACAGAGGGGATTCGCGCGTTTTATAATGCATTATGGATATTGGATACGCGAGAGGTTTTTTAAAAATAAATGTTTGCGCGTTTTCAGGTACTGCAGCAGGTCCTCGATACGATTCCCTGGAACTCGGTGCGGATATCCATCCTGTCGATCTACTGGAGCGGACACCACAGCGAAGCCGAGACAGCGAACGTCGTGGATAAACTCGTCAGGCGCAGCTACAAGCGCGTCAAAAACATCGGCACGGACAAGCTCGTCTTCCTCTACAATCGCGGGCTCAAGATCTGAGAGCTGTAAAAAGTCTGCTCTACATATGCCTTACACGGACGACATGATTCAAACTGATACTCACATGTAATACACCGACACTCATAGAAATACGCTACACGAGAGAGATAACCAAAAAAACGTAGATGCGATTTTACCGCGAAATATACATACCTTTTTTTACTTGCATCGTAAGATTAGCGAGAAAGAGTGAGAGAAAGATTGAATGCCTGTCGAAAAGTGCGCACGCTCACTTCCACTGTGTACGTTGAAGGGTAACGCGGATATTCACGCAGTGCTCGTGTAAATGGACATGTAAATACTGAGTTGAGGATTATACAGTATTCTTTTTTTTTCACATTAAATGGCATTTTATTTCACTGCATTTTTATCGACGCATTGTTTTTTTGTATCCATTCGCTTTAGTTTCGTGTGTACCCGAGAAAAAATACACAATAGGAATGTGACTGTTACTATAAGTTTTGTCTTATTAATGATTCTCAGTTGAAAAACGATCAAGATTGTCGTCTTACCTTACTATGCTTAAGTATTGTGTGATATAGTACTTCAAAACGACAAAAACACTCTTAGAGTACATAAGCGTGATCGTGTGCGACTTTTGTGTGTCAAATTCAAAATATCGAATTGATTAACGCACTTGTCTGCCTCGGGGCGGCGATAACCAGTGAGTTACTCGAATACCTTAATTACGGGCCTTACTAGATGCGTAAGACGGTTATGATCTCGCGCCGAAGAAAATGAGAGAAAGAGCTCTCTAGCGTCGCGAACGTTTGCGTAGCCGAATTATATATATGTAATGTATTTAGGTGACTTGTGTAGAGATTAGACTTGGTAATGAATAAGTCCATAGTGTGTAGTCCAATTCACCAGTGACGTAGAATATTCATGGAAAAGTAACTGATTTTCGTTCGATATAATCATTGGACGATTCAATTTATTTTATTGAAATTTTAACTGTTTGAAATATTTTGTTTACACTTCATGCGAACGTAGGATAGTTTGTTGAATCTATAATAAAATATGTTTGATTTTTGTATATCACAAGTAGAATAATGAATCGAATGAATCAATCTAGCAAAAATCAGTTAATTCAATTGCGAAAAAATTGGTTTTGTTCAATAAACCTATAATACCTACGGGAAGTATTGTTGAAAAACATATGAAGTTTGAAGTAATAAACTAAACGAAATTTATCATCGTTGGTACATTAAGGATATCTCGATTAAACTATTTTACTAATCGCACAAGTCATGTGACTTTAATAAGCTTCTTTGAGCTTTCCTAATATAAACCAGAGTTTTTTTTTTGTATATTATTAGAGATACTACAAAGTAGTAAGCATTTTAAGATAGAAGAAACATTCTTTTAATGTTTTTTTACCTTTTAATTCATTTCTTGAAAAGAAAATTGTTGATTAATTAAACAATTACTTTGTCGTATCTCTATGTAAATAATTGGACTAATTCTTGGATTATGCAAGACTATTTTTCGTTCTCGAAATTGTGAAATCGATATCTACGATTAGTTTACAGATCTGCATCACTTAACATGCGACTGTTTTCTTTCTATCAACTGTTATCGCTAGCACTGGATATATAACTATATGACTGATTCTAGAAACACAAATTTATCATTAGGTAATAAGCTTAAGGTAATAAGAGAATGATCCAAGTTGACTCTTAAATATTACATTCAAACGGTTCTGAAAGAATTTTTCCTAGAAACATAATATTTATATGGTATACTCGCAAAAAATGAAAATGGTTAGAAGCATGTTAAGTAGTATATTATCAAGATACAGTTTTATATACATTATTATTTCGAACTAAAATAGCTTTATGATTTTTGCATTTTTTTACATCTGTTGCGTTTAGAGACTTAAGGAGCGATCTATCATTACATATACTATTACTCGAGATGCGTGATTTCTCAAGCAATAATAATAAATAACACTACTATATTTATAATACTAGTGTGTACTTTATTTGATCGTCCTCCACACTACACATCCAACTATTTATACAATACGAATCGATAAGATCGAAGAGTTCGTGAATCAACGAAACGCGCCCATCAGAAACAAAGGGAAAAAAGTCCGTCGCGTTCCAGCGAAGGCACCTTTGTAAAAATCGTCTTAGCACTTGTATCACTACGCCGTCTTTGATTCTTTCCGATTTCCGCGCGCGGGAGCTGCGATAAGGCGCATCACGCTGAGAGAGATCGTTTAGCAGATAACGATTTTTTCCGATAGCCTCGATAATATACGACTGCCCCTATGTCGAGAATTGTCACTCGGCCGCTGCGATTCGGGCCAGCTGACCGAAACACCGTGACAGTAGTAGCAGCAGTAGTAGTACAGTTAGCTCGTGACTGATTTCGTCGTCGTCGTCGGCGAAAAATGCGCTGAAGACGCCCGCAGCCAAGCTGAAAGAAGGCCTCATATTATATATACAGAGACAACTGAGAGGATGGAGGACACCGGAATGCTGAGCGGCGCACCGGCGCGACAGGACGGCCAGAAGCTCTGGCAGTACCTCTCCGCTGTCTCCGGTAATTGAGCTTTTTTAAAGCTTGAATTTTCCCGCGCTTTTTTAAGAAAAATGTTTTCTTTAATTAAAAGTTTATTTTTCCACGAATAGTGCGATTAGACGCGAGCGACTTTCGGAGTGTAAATAAAGAAAAGCGCGCTTTCAACCGCCGCTCGCTTTTATCGAGGCTAGGGACCGTAAAGACTTAACTTTTCGTAAAACGATCCCATTCACTTGGTCGGCCTCGCTTTCGCAGCTTTACGACCTTTCGCCCCCCGGAAAATACGCACTTTTTATACCGGGGAAGTCAAGAAGAGCAAATCTTGCTAGCGTGCGTTTGGCTTTTATGTCTATGGGGATGTGGACTTTGCTGAGAGATATTAATGCATTGAAGTAATTTAGGGGCTGTACACACTGCGAGCTTTTATTTTTATTGGCTTCCTCCAAGTTATGGATTATTTTTCAGTATCGATGCGGTATATAGACAGAAATAATGGTGGTTTATTGCAAGAGAAACTTTTCCTGCGGTGCGATTGTACGCGTAGAGATATTTTGTTTTTCAACACCATCGCGATTTTATCTTATTTGTTTGTTATCGGCAGTACAGTAGTAGTATTAGTATCTTAGAATACGTATATTAGTCATTGATGTGAATTCCCAGTGAAACCCTGATCTGCAGTCATAGAAATGTTAATTTTTAGTATAAAATGAATAATTTTTCTCGCGTGTTATCCATACTTATGACGAAGAGAACTTTTGCAACGGTTACAAGTCGCTTTCTCAATAATCTATCTTTCTATTTAATAAGCTAATCGCTGCATTCCTAATCTCTTTTCTATTTACCTGCTATCAATATCTAATGCATCTATTGTCCGACGCAAGTCTCTTTAAAAGGCTCTTTAAATCTCAGATAAAGCTACTGCATTCACTAACTTTCATTGTTTTTAGATAGAAACTATATGTAACCGAAAGAATGTACATATATTATACATATATGTGCAATTAAAGTTTGCCCTGAAAGAAGCTTTTTTTTCAATCACACACTGTAATATAAACCGTATTATAAATTATTGAAAGATTATCCGCCTTTCCGCAAATTCTTCTCACCTGCTGTCATACATTAATACATAATACATGAATAAACGCAACTGCTAAAGGCGCAATGAAAAAATGAATAAAAATACAACAAAGTTGCAATAAAGGACAGTTTTTTCATACATTCACGTGTCATATAGTACATTAGAATGCATTTTAGTAAGAAGTGTGCATTTCTAATAAAAAGAGGACATTGTTGATTTGTAATCAATTATTTATATTTATATTATACCGTGAAAGATGCAGTAGTTTCCAACCAATTGAGATCATTCGCGCTATTTTCGCGTCATACACATGAGTAACGGAATATTACTTCGTCGTGCAGAGTCTATGATAATATTAAAATGTTAAATAAAACGATAGATAACAATCTACAAAAAAAAATCAATCTTCTTTTCCAACAGCCTGCTTCCTCTCAATCGGCGTAGGCACAGCTCTAGCCTGGACGTCGCCCGTCATCCCCAAACTGGAAGCCGCAGACTCTTGGCTACCCTTGACCAAAGAAGAGTCCTCGTGGGTGTCATCCCTCTTAGCCATCGGTGCAATGGTAGGCGCCTTGCCAGCAAGTCCCATCGCCAACTCATTAGGGCGAAAACGTGCCCTTTTACTCTTGGCCCTACCCTTCCTAATGTCCTGGGCCATAATCGTCTTCGCCAGTCAGGTCTGGATGCTCTATACGGCCAGGTCTATCGTCGGTATAGGAGTCGGTGCCAGCTGTGTACTCGTCCCGACGTATCTGTCGGAAATCGGCGAACCGTCGATCAGGGGGACTCTCGGAGCTATGTTTCAGCTGTTCCTGACCATTGGCATTGTTTATACCTTCGTTCTGGGAGCTTTGGTGAATTATACGTCATTGGCTATTGCTTGCGGTGTTATTGAGGTCGTTTTCGTTGCGACCTTCCTGTTCATACCTGAATCGCCGGTCTGGCTGATGGTGAGATTTATTGCTGTTGTGCTGTTGATTGATATGTTGAAATACTGGTACTCTCTTGTATGGAATTTTTATCGAGTGATCTAGTTTTTTTTTTATCGTAGTCGGATTTCTCCTTGTGTCACTTATAATATACATCGATATCTATATAATTATGTCATAAAAAAGCTTAATGCACTGTATGAAAGTTCAAACATTTGTGCAGAAACGTGTTTGCAATAGATACTGAAAGCAAAGCCATGTATTTGCCGGAAAAAATACTTATCTCTGCGTCTCTTGGGGAAAAAACGCTATATTTTATTTTCTCAAGTTTTACTAAGAAAATCTAAAATTTCCAGGGCAAAGGACGACGAGCCGAAGCATCGACAGCACTGAAACGCCTTCGAGGCGGCTTCTACGATGTCAACGCAGAGCTGAACCAGATCCAGAAGGAGGCGGAGGAAAACGCAAACCGAAGAAGCTCCGTCTTCGACCTGGTTAGGTTTCCCGCGCCTAGAAAAGCTCTGCTGATCTGCTTCGCTGGGATGGCTTTTCAGCAGCTGTCAGGTGTCAACGCTGTCATATTCTACACCGTCAACATATTCAAAGCTGCCGGTAGTTCTCTAGATGCCGATATTGCTGCCATCCTCGTCTCGGTCGTTCAGGTTGGCGAAATTCAATACCTGATTCGACCTAAACAATTTTTACGAATACCTGATGATGAACAATGAATTGTTTCAGTGTGTCATGGCTGTGGTTGCAGCTGGTATGGTGGACAGGGCTGGAAGGAAGCCTCTGCTGATGTTCTCCTCGTCGGTGATGTCGTGCAGTTTGATAGCTCTGGGTTTGTTCTTCAAGTTGAAGGAAAATGGAAACGACGTCTCAAACCTGGGCTGGTTACCACTTGTGTCTCTCATCCTCTTCATGGTAGCTTTCTCCATCGGGTAAATATCTCTTCTACTAAAATTTCTCATCGTTTCTACATTTGTTCTACTAAAAATTACTTCGTTGCACAGAATGGGACCGATTCCCTGGATGTTGATGGGCGAACTCTTCACCGTCGAACTCAAGGGCAATGCCTCGAGTCTTTCAGTGATGCTCAACTGGTTCCTCGTGTTTCTCGTGACCAAGACCTTCCCAGCGCTGGAACAGGTCTTTAAATCTTCTGGGACCTTCTGGATCTTTGCGGTGATCATGGCTTTGGCGACAGTCTTCACATTCTTCGTCGTGCCTGAGACTAAGGGCAAGAGTATTCAGGAGGTGCAGGAGGAACTTTTGGGAAATAAACCTAATAGATCGGTTTAATGCTTATATATAGAGTTTTTAGAATTATTATTATTATCGAGCTGATGTATAAGCTGTTACAGCTACATTTTACATGCTCGTTTTTATAGATGACAGTATTTATTGTATTAAATTTTTTATGTGATGTTGACCGATGAACAAACTTTTTTTTTGCTAAAGATACTTATCTATATAGCCGTTATTAAATTCTGATATAGAATAATATCATCATACAAGTATCTTTTAAGACATGTGCTAAGTAAATTTGATTGTTATTAAAGAAACCAAACAAACTCACGTATCAATCAGTTATTTCATCACCTTATCACCGCTAATCTCAAAAGACTAAACTGCGCTACTGCAACTTCCGATTTTTCTCGCAACAAGTCTCGCACTGTATGATAAAGTTTACGTGCTTATCAAGCCAATATCTTTGATTATTTTTTAAATATTATTACTTTTTTGTATAAAGAGAAATGCGCTCGATCGCAAGGTTCGCATTACACACATAACATCGATGAGTTGTACATTTTTTTTACAAATTTTATAACGTAATAAATGTATCTCATATATAACTGAATCCATATCACTCATCATATCTCTGTATTTTCATACACGAATGAAAATTTGCCTATCTCAGGATAACACTAACATATGGTCTCGGCATCTACATTTCAAAAAAGGACCACGTGGCAAACGTCTTATAAACACAATATCATGTGCACACAATGTGAACAATAGTTTATCAACTTGTCTATTCTCCAATCCCTGCATCCGGATAAGGACGATTTTTCTGAATCACAGGAGTTGCAATAAGTTATAACTCCAAGGGAATCAACAACTCTAATCTTATCGATTATCAGACCTATCTCAAGATCAATAGAAATCGGCGCCAATCAAACGGATTTTCCACTGCATCGACGTTTTACTTTTACCCGACTCACTATATACCTATACCGAGATTTCGTAAACGCATTCTTTTCTCGTTTAAAACTTCACTCTATAGAGGACACCTTGATGCGAGAATCACATGCAAATCGTAACGCTCTTCGCGGCCGTCGTAAAATGATACTTTATCACGAGGCGGAATATGAAGTAATGGCTCTCGCCTTCCGCTTCTGACTTTACTGGGTCGCATAATATCCAGCGTCGACGCAGTTCAGGTGCAATTTGGGGCTTCTATACCAAGGCGTCAGTAAAAATTCTCGCTTCTCGCTAATTACTCACTGCACTGATCCAACGAAAAAAACCACGACGATTTAAAACTAACGAAACGTCATAATTATCGGGAAGCCTCAGCTTCGAGAAGCCACCGTCATCGCCAATATGAAAAAAAAGATCTCCCAGCGCTGCGATCGCAAGTCCAAGGCGATCGATCGAATCGATCGATAACATCCTAATCTTTCACCTGATGCTTGCGTAAGCATCGACAAAGACTACTGTACTTGTATCACACACAAGGAATTGGAGCGTCGTGAGATTCGCGTCCGAAGAGGAGTGTAAGAGTAGAAACAAAAAATCGATTCATTCCAGGACCGACATCATCAGTTTGGTGGAGGAAGTAGTCTCTCGAGAGCGATAAGAAAATTTCCGCGCGCTTTTTTCGACGCGAGCTTGACACGACTTGATTGGCTGGTGTGGCGTGAGTAAGTAATGCTTTTTTCTTGGTCGAATGCTTGTACGATTTTTTCTGATGGTGATGGGATTCGTGCATAATACGCTACATTTCTTCTTTCGTTGAAATATCGGTTAATTGAAAGGTAAGTAATGAAGTAATCGTTCAAAACAGCCTATTATTTATCGGCGAATTGTTGTCAGATAAGGAATTCGAAGGAGCTAATCCAGTATTTAAGTAATTTCGCGCGCGCGCAACAGAGAGGGAGAGAGAGAGATAGAGAGAGATAGGTCTGATCGTGATACACTCGTATTTATCTAACCGGGTTGTGTGGATGAGCTGCGTGTCTTTGGTTGCATCTTCATAGGCGCAGAAAAACACCGTCATCGCACTATAGGAATGTGCGTGGATATCCGCACCTGTCCGAATTTTTTTTCTCTACACGGGTTGTGAGAAACGGTCTTTTGCGAACGATGACTAATAACATATAGGTATTACGTAGTTTGTAGTAAAAATGTTTAATGAATCAATGTGTGTTTGCCTGACATTGAAAATGAAACTAACTCTCTTATAAGTACAAACTTTAACATACGTACATACATATACTGCAGCAATAATTAACAACCTTGTGCTATGCGTGTCACACTGGCTGAGCATATAGTCCTGCGGAACAAGGACCTATGCTCCTTATTATTATAACACACGTCGCCTATTTCGGCAGGTCGAAGGTCAGCATCGTTATATGTATATTCTTTCTTCTTTCGCGAGTTATTACATACAATAGCGATTTCGCGCTATACTGC
>UCQR01010014.1:0-16908 GCA_900474235.1 Cecidostiba semifascia | reverse complement strand
ATAGTTTGGAGTTGCTATAGTGCTAGTGAGGCTAATGTTGATGATATTTTGATTATTCCGAAGTGTTTATGAGGAAATCGCTTAGAAACAAAATAAAAAACATCAGATTAATATAAAAAACTAATGATTGAGAATACATACAATATGAACTACGTGCTGTCGGTGTGTCGCCGTCGATATACTCTGGTATAATTGCATTTTAAACCATTTTCCTTAATTTTTAGAGAGTTTATAACGTTTTCACACGAAAAAACGTGAAAATAAAACTATAGCGCTAGCAAATTTTTTATCAACCACAAACGACGTACCAAAACTAAAAAAATGATAAAATTTCGATCTACTACTCAAACACTCTCTTACCACCATTTCCATTTTCCTCTCCACCCCGCACACTAAGTACGAAAACATTCTCGCGCGCATTCTCAATCCCCCGCGCACGAATGTTTATAAAAACCATCAAGTCGCGCATATAAGACTCTCTGAACTGCACATTCCAGAAATTGCTTTCCTCTCGTCTCGCGCGCGCGTTTCGATGGCCTCCATCTGCAGAAAGCGCGCTTGGCTGGGCGGAAGAAAAAAAAAATTAAAGTAAGAGCAGAGCCGTATAGACGCCGTCGTCGGTATTCGCCATTACTCTCCGACTGTGTATATAAAGTCGAGAGAAGTCGGCGTCGTATATAAAAGTTGGCCGATAAAATCCCGAGAGAGAAGCTTCAGTCGCATCCCCCCATTGGTCCGTGTCGTCGTTTCGAGCGCGACAAAAACGTCAGCGCAGCCCCCTTCGATCGCTAGATTCCTCGGAGATTGGCCGAAAAGTCGTAATCTCGTCCCGCCTTTACAGCTAACCCCCCCGAGTCTTTTTACACACATCCGAGCAGGGGTTGCTCTCTCTCTCTCTCTCTCTCTCTCTCTCTCTCTGTCTCTTAACCTCTCGGCTCGAGAGTTATATGGCTGCGCTGGTGCGGTATAAAGTCGCGAAAAAAGCCGTTCTCGGAAAAAAGGTCGCGCCCGCGACGGGAGCAAACGTGCGCCGTGTATAGGCCCCTTTTATAGGCTTGGCGCGCAAGCTTTTATGACAGCCAAGCTGCTCTCGCTATCAGAGAGAAGAAAGAGGAAAAAAGGGTCGAAAGCAGCAGCAGCAGTACCCTTCCATTAAAAATCCAAGACTCTTCTATTTTTCTGCGGCATCTGCGGAGGAAGATCCTTTTCTCCGCGAGCGCGCGTGTGTTTGTGCCGACGAGCTTTTCTCATCGCGCCGCTATTTACGACTCATTCAACGGTATATATAACAGCTAGGGCTTGGTTTATTAGATGCGAGAGAGAGAGAGCGATATATACATAGGTAGGACCGCCGAGTGTGTCCGGTATTATATGACGCGTTGTTTTCGTCCAAGCAGGGAAGCGGCCGATTTTTCTCGGACTATAGTCGGCTTTTTTATTGCACCGCCTGCACGCGCAGGGCAATATTTTCCTATATACGCGGTCCTTCGCACAAGCTCGACGTGACAACGATGCTTGGGCGCTGCTGCAACGCTCGTCTTTTTTTCTGATTCTTTTCTCTTTATATACGCGAGTAGGCCGTAGAAGCAATACCTATAGGGATTCGTCATCTCGTTCATGTGCGAGAACGAGAAGTGTATAATGCGCACTTGGTGTTTTATCCTTGAGTCGGAAGGCTGATGTTATGCCCATGGCGAGTGCTGCTGCTGTGTGTGTGTGTGTATGTGTAGAATGCTATGTAAAGAATCGAGTCTTATCTGAAAGTTACTCACCGCCGCCACGTTCGATTTACACCGAGAATGGCTTTTGCCGCTCAGCGCAGAAGTTGAATTGGCCATAAAGAATTAACGAGCAGAGTATGTAATCTTGTTACTATATTACTTTTCTGTCTTTTTATTTGTTATTATATACACTTATTGGGTATTGTATATTTTGTTTGCGGAAAGTTCTGTGGGAACATAAAAATGGGCACACTATACGGTTGTTGGCCAATGTATGATGATCTAATTTGTTTTTGAAGATCAGCAATTTGACGCTGTTTATTCTCTCGGCTGTTTGATAATGAAATCCATCTCATACGCCTTCTTACTCGTTGCTTCCATATTTAACGATATATAACAAATAATTTTGAGTCTTTGAAAACTATAATGATTACTTTCCTTTGAGAATTATAGAAGATGAGTGTTTATGAAGATATGTGCAGAAAGTATCATTTTTCGATTCAATGAAAAATAACTAATCTTTTAATAAAGAAAAAATAAAAGTTGCAATCGTAAAGCTTTGCAATTTCTTTTTATTGTAAATTATTCGGAGCATTATAATTAGTACAATATTATTAAACAACAATATGATATCACCATTGATACCATATTATCATGAGACACTTTAACAAAGGTATTGTTTCAGTTAATCAAAAATAATGGAATGCTTTTTTCTTAAACAAGAAAAGTTTACAAAATTTGACTGGCTTGATTAATTTATTATTTTTTAATATTAAAAGTGAGTTATGTGTGATTTCGATAAAGAGTCTTTATTGAAATCAAATTATTAAAGACTATTCAAATGCAATTAGATGGAATATTTAAATGTGAACTTCAAACATTGTAAAATAATAAATAATTACATGAAGCGAAGGGCAACTATATCGTGGTTTATTGTTATAAATTCGTTTTTTTCTAACTTTTGTATTACAGTTACAATCAAATTAGCGGCCGTATGTACTGTAGGTATATCTTCTGTGAAAGAGCGTATACTGCATATAAGCCGTCGTTTGAATAGTCATAGAAAATTGTGTGAAAGTTTAAAATATGTGATAAGCATAGGTTTTTGATTTTGGCAATGCTTAAGCTTAATAGTTTTTTACTATACAGGTTATAAATTCAAATGTTAAAAATAGTATCACGACAAATTATAGACACGTATCAATATCATGGTGTAATTGTAACGCAACCTTTTAAATTATATTTGATCGGCGGATGAAAAAAAAAAGAAACATGTAAAAATAAAAGTTTAAGATCAGGCATCCGAAGTAAACGTGTTACTGGTCACCATTCAAAATAGGATTTATTTAGTTTTTTAACTTATATCTTTGCACACCATTTCTATTTCTTACGAACATAGAAACCAAAAGAGTAAAACTGAAGTTAGATAAAGAAAATATCAAACAACTTTATTATTAAAAAGTACAACTATCACTTCAAGATATAGTACATTACGATACATGTGACCTAAGTAGCACTTATGTGCACGACGGGAGGTTAGGACCCGAGCGTAGCTAATTACGCCGTGCAGAAGTGTTCCTTAGGTCACGAGTATCGTATACAATTTTATAGCACAGCCTACCTAAGCCCGTTGTCACGCCTATCCGTGTCATAAACAGTCCTATTTTGCACCGTGAGGTTAGCGCACGAGCGTAACGAGTGTGATAAACACGGTGCAAAAAAGGACTACTTAGGTCACGGATAGGCGTCATCCAAGTGCGGGCTTAGGTCACACTGTGCTATAATACATTATAAGTGTTTAGATTTCAAGTTAATATATTAATTGAACATATTTAGTAGATTACAGAAGCAAAATAAGTTGAGAGGTTGAAAAATCAGTCCAACTAACCAATCGAGTTAGTTTTTAGGCGAGTACTCGGAAAAAAACTCGAAAAAGTACTCGAAGCTTTAAGTAATATATCACTGTTACGATTTACGATACAAGAAAAAACCATAGTATTCGTTAGATATGTGTAAAAACTCGACAATCGTGGTGTTTAAGTAGATTTTTATCATCCCACACTTATTTTGCAATCAAAACAAAAAAGTGCGAGTTTTTTTCGCACACCCCTAGTATATACTGAGGCAAGCTTCGTTGACATTTAGCATATAGTTTTTATGATGAATTTTTTAACATAGTATGTAAACATTTCTTGAAAATTATAATATAAATTTAGAATTATAATTTTCTAAAACATATCGAAATCTTCCCCATTTTCATCCAACACATTGGACGAATCGCATCAAAGTATAGGACAGTCTCAGCCCTCTTTTTCTCGGGTTACCATGGTGACAAAGGTGGCCATCATGTATCATGGGCGTGGAACACCAATCCCAGAAGACATCAAGGACATTAAACGAGATACATCTGATATTGATCTTAGTAAACCACGGATGTTTTCCGATTATTTATAGATACGTGCGTAAACTTTTTTTATTAGAATGCAACTTATATTTCATTTATTTGAGAATACATAATGATATTATTATAATTTTTAAATAAAACTAACATCACGCAAAAATAAAAATATAATATTTCTGTAGTTATATCAAATTGTTAATTTGCAATATACGGTATTTCTTGAAGTATATATAGTTTTCACCCTATATCTATGAAATTTTACGTTCCATTACAGACGTTGCAAAGTAGATAACTACCGCTAAAACATACAAGGGAATAAAATAAATCACCTTACGCACATGAGGTAAAACAAACGAGTGCGGGATGCAAGAATTTTCGTTCAACATATAACTGATTCATTTCCATACAAATTTGCATCCCATAGGTGTTTTTTCGCAAGCTATGGACTATTTTAAGTAAAATAATACAAAAATAGCTGTCTTAAATAAAATTTGATGCATAACTTTTCTAACAAGGGAAAGATTTCATAAGACTCTTCGGTTCTTTTTATTCTCTAAAACGAAAGAATCTTCTTGAACATTGATATTATTTTTTAACCAGGATTCATTTACCATAGCGAATCTGTATATACATATATATACATGAGATATATATGAAATACTAGGAAGCAGAAAACTGATGAATGTAGTAGTATGATGTCAAAAGAAAATATCGAACAAATAAAATAGATCAAACAAAATTGACTTCTCAATGTTATTTAAAGAAGCATATACTTTTATTCATAATATTATGTGATAGTATAATACTACAATTACCGGATTATACATCGATTTTTATCATTTTATCATTCTTTGTAAGACCGCCTTTGAAAGCTTTATCCTCATCATTTGAATCTGTTGATTTTTGAGGAGTAAACGGTTTAAGCATATTTGAGATTATTGGGCCTAATCCATCTGATGGGTTCTGGGATTCTGGTTTAACTTTTTCTATCCATTCTCCAATTGTATCAGTTACATCAGCAGGTAATCCATGAGAATTTTCTAAATAAAAAAAATAACAATATAGTTATGAAAATCACGTGGTATTAGTTGATTATTATATTACTTGAACTAGATGTATTTTCTATATTTATACATTTTGACCAAAATATGTCAATTTACGTTCATGCGCTCTAAATTTTAATCATCAGATTTTTTTAAGAACACAGAGAATAAAAGCCTTGTCATAATAAGAGTGTACAAAAAGAATTTCGCTAAAACTTTGGTAATTAATTTCTAGTATCTAAAAATGAAACAAATTACTGTTATTTTCTACGTCAAAATAAACAGAGCATTACATTTTGATTCGTAATTTTAGGACAACTCACGTTATTTATACCAAAAGAAATGACAAAAAAGTAGACGAAAAACCTTTCGATTTGACCACCTAATTAAATTGAAATATAGTGCTCTAATCACAAGTATCAGTCAGTTAAACATGCGTAGCTGAAATGCAGTGATTCTAAATGTTAAGAATTTATTTCTAGCGTTAATTTTACTTATTTTTAACTGCTTGCTACTTTTGACTAAAACAATATATTTCAATTTTATAGGTGGTCAAATTGAAGGGATTTTCGTATATTTTTCATTTCTTTTAGCATAAGTAACGTTGCATAAGTTGTTCTAAAGTTACAAATAAAAATGTAATATTCCTTTTATTTTACGTTTTAGCTAAATTAGATCATTTCTCGGCAACAAAGGTCTATGGAACAAAAGTAACAGTGGTTCATTTAATTTTTAAGTACCAGAAACCGATTCCTAAATCTTTATTCAGCTGAATCTGGTTCCCGGAGGTACACTTACACATTTGTACACTTTCCTTGTCAAACAGTTATGGCATGAGCAGCCCAAGCAGCAGGGTCAACAAAACAATTTTGGCATCGTTTGCACTTTTCGCACGGCTATATCTATATCTACACTCGGTGCGTAGATTGATGAGGGAATTATATTGCCTATAGAAAAATGCCTATGAGTCACCGATCTTCGCTAGCCAAATAATAGAGAGCTAAGTATAAGGAAAGTTCAAGCGATGGGGAAAAGGCCAATCCAAGATTGTTTTATTTTACGGACACTGTGGCTTGGTACTACTACGGCTGATGCCATTATATATGCTCGCATATATACCGTCGGGGTGGCGGCTCTTTTTTCTCCATGTAAGAATGATTTTATAAAATATTAATTACTCTACAAAAATAAGATAGATCATTTGGACATTTTTTCTCTTACAGTTTATAAATTACTTGGAATCAAGTATTTAAGTCACGAAAAGATTTGTAATAAAGTAACAAATAAACTTACCAATATATAAGGAAATGGTTACCAGGACGATAATAGCAATACATACGTAACGAGACATCATTTTGAAAGTGTACTATTCGTAGTTCAGCTGTTGACGGTTACTTAAATACCCAAGTTTGACAATCTACGCTAATTTGAGTATCTAAACGATATGATCCCTCTATTTTTCTTTAGGTTTATCTAGTTTCCTTTGACATATCTGTAGCTACAAAGTCACTGTGTTCAAATGTCTGTGAACCATAGTAAATGGTAACGAAGTATAGATTAAATAATCAGAACAAGTATAAAACGTGTTTCTAATTAGGTCAAAATAATCAGAGAACTTATGTATCTTTGCATATTAAGCATCTATACCATATAAAATTTTATCCCTAATTAAATAAATCATTTTAAAAGAAATAAGAAACAAAAACAATATATTCGTAATTTTTGCGTATGTATTCTTAAGTTTTATGGTGGATAAACTGCAACTTCATTTATTGGTACTTATATGTAAAAAAAAAATTGAAAATATTTTGTTAGATCACAATGGAAGCTAAAATTAAGAAGTATAAAGAAAACGTTTAGAATGCAAAATAGTTAATTAAAGCATGTGTCTAATTATTTTTGTGGAATGGCTGTTCCGCTATTATGAAACGTAAATTACACATGGAACTTTATTTCTTCATTTCGTTCAAAGTCTTTCTTGGGTTCAAAGAAGTTACGATCAAATTTTATAGATTTTTGCACGGCACAAATTAATTTCATATCGTTTTATGTTGCACTATCAAAATTAACCATGAAGCCCATAAAGATTAAAAAAGTATATAAGGTTGTTGAACATAACAACTACTCTACATTTGCACAGTTTGTATATTATCTGCAGGTCTATTCCGTGATAATCAACATGCTCAAGTTTTACGTGTTTGTGTTTCTTACGTTTGCAATTGGTAAGTACTATATATATTTTAATTTTATTTCAAATTAGATCATAAGTGACAAAACTATCCAATCACTTACATTTGTAAGAAAATTTCTAAAATCATATGATTTATCAAAATAATCAAGATATATTTGTTATATATATCGTTGGTGGTTGAATAGAACTTGAAATAATTAAAAAAATAAGTTTATCTCTTGTGTAGAACAACTTAGATGAGATTCCAGTTTTTATATAAACTAGGACTACATAATTAATCGCGAAATCCGTAATAGAAAATATTATCATAGATGATGTAGCTATAAACTATCTAACTCATATTAGTCAATTAAAAATAGATTCATCGTCTTTAATAAAGTTCATAATTTTTCAATAAATTTTGTTAGCACTTCCAAATCTTGCATCTACTCTGTCACCGACGGACATCTTGAAAGCGGGCCAAGCAATGATAAGTAATGCAACTTCAATCTTCATGGGAGGTGCAGCTGATGGATTAGCTGCTGTGAATGGAACGATTGCCGCTGCCACTGCTGCTGCTAATGCGGTATGTGAATATTTTTTAAATTTATTTAAATCGTTTTGAATATATCGTTAATAGTGTATCAAATGATTTTCAGACTGTCGACGCAGCGACAAACGCCACAACCGTTGCTTCATCGGCAAATTAAATAGATTAACGCATATAATAAATTGAAACTTGTTATTTGCATGGTAGATCTATAGTTTTATATTATAGCCTTTTAATACTGATTAACAAAAATAACGTACAATAAATAGTATAGATTTCTAATAATCATTTCAAAAAGTTAATTACATTGATAAATGTAATTAATGATTTCTATTTTACTCTCTTAACAACAAATGACTATAAGTAAACAATTACTTGGAGAAATCGATACAATGCAGTTATAGAATAAAAATGACAATATACGCTGCGTATATTTTATCCTGGAATGATATATAGTCATATAAAAGAAAAGGAATTCGATTTAGTCATCATGGATAAAAATGCGTCAAGGGGGATAACAAAGTTTATCATCATCGAAACATGAAATTTTAAGAATTGTCTATTTTCTGCTACAATTACCTTTGCATGTTAAAGACATTGTCGGTAAATATCTTAGCACATACGCAGTTTGTGTAGCTGATGGTAATAATAAGAGTCTCCTACTGTATCGACTCCCGCTATGGTGGATGGAAGTTACAACAGAGAAGGCGCAGAGGGCATAAGTTGAGCAGCCAAAAACGTTGGGGTATAGCTTCAACGGAAATTCTAGTAATTCTGATGAGTCTCGCTATATCAAAATTGTTAGAATATTTAACAATTAGTATTAAGTCTTAATGAGACTCAAGTCTAAATTAAACTCATATATGTCAAAATTAAATAACATTACTTAGAAGAGAGAACAATAATTTCAAAATGAAATTATATTAGGTAGTATTTTTGCAGTTCTTATATGAAACGAGTATATAACTTTTTATTAGAACGGTCAATTTTTCGTCGAATGAATTGATATCACTGATTTTATAAATTCTGTATAGAATTACTTAAAAAACATATAAACTAAATTTTCAAAACTAGCGAGAAAAGTATGTACTTAGTTTCTTTTATTTTTCAACAAAAACGTCGCTCTTTCGTATGGAGGAGAGACTAGTCGCCGACTTTGTCCAAGAGATATTTTGCGTCGGAACTGAGAACACACGTTGGAATGCCCGCAGGTGTTTGCAATGGGACTGTGGTAATGAACTATCCAAACAGTACGCCGTGTTCCGAGAGCCGTCTGGATCGAAAGAATCTGCAGTTCCTCGCGAGCAGCGGTTACGACTCGTGTCATCTCGGTTCTCTAGTTTTCTATAGTAAAACTTTGAAAAATTTGTGTGCGCCGCGCTCTCTTATAACGAATAACATTTGAAATATCATTCGATTGAGATATTTTCGTGTGTTTGTATTTATACATAAAATAAAATTGCTTGACTAAATCATATAAAGTTACATACATAATAAATCATTTTTAATAATGAAAAGTAATCGGTATTGAACACACAAATTTCTTGTAAGCTAAATATAGTATATCAAAACATGTTTATCTACAGGTTTATTAAAGTAATTTTTACGAGTTATAAATAATAATAATAGAAAGATGTGTCTAATAAACGAACGAGAAATAAAAGCTTCATCGGCACAATTAAAAAGGATGTATCAAGTGCCGTACAAAGTGAGCGCGTGCGAGTGTGTATACATAACAATCGAACGCTTACATTTATGCCCGTCATAATTAGCTTCGTTAAACGAAAAGAGTGACCGAGGAATTAGCTTGCTGGTAATAACGTGGCTATTTATTAACACGTGAAACCAGACGCCACGCCACGCACGAGGCCGACTCAAGAGAGAGCGAGAGAGAGTGTGAGTCTTGTTTACAGGCATCTTTTCGTTGTATCATTGCCATTATTCGTCGATGTCAAGAGGAGGACTTATTCAGCTGCAAGCACGATTTTGTGCAATTATCTCTCCTATATGGTAACGTAGACGATCTGTCACGCAGACATGTTGAGATATAAAAATGCGTGTGTATATTACTCAATCTACTTTTTACGCCGCAATAAATAACCATCAAGTACGAAATTTGGAAACGCGCATGGTTTTATGTTTCTAGCTCTGATAGAATCTTCTTTCGATCTTTCAAAGCGTTTCGTATATATTATACATATTTTCAAGCAGATATAAAATCGAGATATAATATGAAAATAAAAAAAAGGATTTTATTAAAATAACTCAATCATTCGAAGAAGAATATTTATAATAAACGTCAAAAGGGCCATGAAAACGGTGATTTGCGACAGGACGTATAAATATCGAACGGAATTTAATTACGAGATTTCGTTCAGTTTCTAAAAACTTTGCCAAACATGAAAAGGTAATATTCTCACCGCACACACACACACACACATCCTTTCTCGACTCATCTCTCAGCACGGCTCCAGCTCTCCGTCGGAAAGACTCGCTCGCGCGCTCGGGGTACAATAAATTCCTCTCTGTGGGCACGAAGCTTAGGGCTCGAAAAAATTTCCAAGAAGAGCATAGACAAAAATCCTGGGACTCGCGAGATCGTGTCCGCTATATATACTCGTTGTATAATTAAAAAAAGGAGAAGCGAGGCAACGGCGCGGGCATTTTACACTGCGCGCTGTTTGTCCGTGCCACCTTCTCAGCGAAATTTATACCCCGCGATAATTCACCGTGAGGAAGAGGACTGCACAGCGAGAGACAGACAGACAGCCGAGTTATACCGCAGAGAAGAGAGGAACCCGCGGAATAAAGCGATTTCTCGCGACCACCAGTACGAGAAAAAGGCAGGACGACGAGGACGACGCGTATACAGTCTCTCTCATTCGCGCGAGAGCTTGCAACACACAGAGCGCCCGCGTACCTGCGGCAACAGCCTCTTAAATAAAGTCTCTTTACAGGCTGCCACAATGTTCGTAGCGACCACTTGCTGCTAGGTTGTTGGTTGTCGTATAACTCAAGAGGTGCTTCCGCGATGTTGATTGCACTTCTCTCGCTCGCGATGCTCACCTCGACCACTGCTGCAGCTCGCGCGCGCGCGTATACGTGTATTATTATAGCTGGTTATACGGCTGCGACAATAATTGAATACATCAACGGCACGGCGCATTGCTAGTTACACCTGGATCAGCTCAAGATGCTTCTTGTGGGTTTTAATGCCTCTGCGAGTTCAGTTTTTGCACGACGAGTGGCTGCCGTCGGACGGTTGCGCTGATATGGTGCTGTAGCGGGCCGCCCGACGGATCGCTTCGTGCCGACGGACGTAGTATAGGCTACTGATGTTGGGGAGGTGATTGTACTGGCGAAGGTGACTGATTTGTTGCTCTCTATTTGTTGTTTTAAGGCCTGAGTGGAATATGTATGTTTGAAGCTTGTTTCGACGAGTTTAATGATGGATTTTTAATGAGTTTAATTGTAAGGAGAGTAGAGTAGGTTTGGTCAGACGGATCGAAGTTTTTGTTGGATTGGTATTTTCGTGGAAGTACTCGTAAGTGAGTGTCGTTTTTATGTGGGGTAAACATTGTCTAACTCTTCGATTATAATAAAAATCGAAATTGTTGATAAAATCAATTGGATGAGCCCTTTTTCTAAAATATCTCATGCAAGCTTATATATCGATAGAAAATGTTGAAATATAAAGTTGAAAGTATTCTACTAACTATGTTTTTATTTTACGAGCGGTTTTCAATTTTTTTTATTTATTTATATAAACTCCTACTATATTGAAAACTGATGCAATAAGACGACTCGGCCATCATTTAAAACGTTATTAATTAAAAAAAAAAAAAAATTATTTCTCTTCTCACCAAAGATACAACACTATACACCAATATCGTAACTTACTGTAGCTCCACGACATCTTCCAACCGACCAACAGTGAGAAGAGAATCCATTTTCTCAAACCTCAAGCGCATACATTAGTATACAAAACAAAATGACTCGCCTCTCTTGCTGCACTATACGCTTGCGGGGGCCAAGTTCTCCGAATCGATCTTCAAAAATCCATTCACACAGAACAACAAAGAAAGAAAAAAACAAGCAAGACAGCCTACTCGAAAAACGAAAGAGTCAACCGCCGTAGATTTACTATTAGAGATTTCAGTGATCCTCCATTCCGTGCAGCATGCCCAGACACCGCATTTACCTAAAGTCAAAGGTGATTTAAGATCCACCGCGATCCTATATATACAAGCGCATTCTCATCGCTTCATCGCGATAATGCCCAGCTTTTTTCTCGAGGCGTCGCGTCGTGCGCTGCCGACGGACGGAATTATACATTATTATGGGCGTTACATGAGAGCCGAATAACTGAGCAGTGAAATAAAGGAGCCAATTGTGCATCAGCTCGAAACTCAGCTTTCTTCTCTGCAGCATCTCAACACACTGACGGTGATCATCCTCGCGCGCGCGCGCTTTGCAAAGCCCTCACTTATCCTTATTCCTCGGGCATACCGGCCATTATATAGACAATGATGGTCGGCGCATAAATATTCACGCTGGCTGCGGCCGTAAATGCTACCGTCGCTGCATGGAGAGAGAGAGAAGCTTCTCTCTCATTCGCTGATGCTTCTTCTCTGCAGCCTTTGGCGCGCAGAACCTTCGAATTTTCTTTTATGTATTATTATTATATATTATACGAGTGTGCGTGTGTATGCGTATGCATAGGTGCGCGGGAGAGAGAGTTGATGTGTGTGTGTGTGTATACACTTTTTGACGCGCACGTGCGTTATATGAAAGCTCCGACGAGTTTTGAATAATTATATACGCGCTAGCTGCGCTTGCGCGCATGCGGCGTTTTACGAGCCGGGGAATATATATATTCGTAATATGGCGCGCGAGTGGCGTGCACTTTGTGCGCTAGATTGGTTTTGCTTTTATTGAGCGCCGAGAATTTTGCGCTTTTACAGCCTAGAATCTGGCTCCCATAGTTGATGCTTCTTTTTTTAAATAATTGAGGGATTTCTCACTTCGGGGGGTGAAAGTAGTGAGTTTTGGGTAGTTAGTTTGAAAGTGTGAGAAATGGTTCTTTAAAGGGCGTTTTCAAAACTGAAATTTCGAGGCAAACAGCCATTATCCTTTATATATTAGAGGTTTTACAATCATCGGCAAAATTATGTTTTTCACATCGATCTGCGCGCTGCAGGACACGAATTAAATATTCAATAGTCGTTTTGCTAAAAAAACGCTTTCAGTCGTCCCGATGATAAAAAAAAACTCGGCAAAAGTCCAAAGCCGGCGCGTCGGTGGTAAATTACAAGTCGGCGCGGCGGCGTTCCTCGATACATCCATTTCTCTCTTCCTTTTTTCCAGAGCCGTATCCAACAAACAGAAACGTCATTAAAATTCAGCGCGCGAGATACGGGCTTTACAGTTACGCACACACACACATAGAGCGAAAAGCCCGAGTCTCCACTTACACAGTTATCTCCTCGCAGGATCTTCTCTCTCTCGTTTTTATTTTACTGCCCCGCGAGCGCGTCTCCCTTTCTCTCTCTCTCGCCTCTGAAATTCCCTCCTCTCTACTCCCTCGCGGACTCGTTTTTCCACGGTACACAGACACACACTGTGTGCCTCTCTCTCTTCTTTCGCTCGACTTCGTCTTCTTCTTCTTCTTCGTTTTTTATCCTCGGCCATCGGTGAATCGTTCGATATCCTTGCCCCTCCTTTAGCCGGCCTCCTCCTCCTCCTCCTTGGCTTCTTTCTCTCCAATCCTGCCGACGCGGGCAGAGAAAGAGAGAGAGAAGAGAGAGAAGGAGAGATGACCGCCGGTGGCTGCCGCGCGCATCCGTCAGCATTTAGGGCCGAGATTACATTCCTCGGCTAATCCGTTTGAGAGAGAGAGAGAGAAGAAAGGGCTCGAAAAAGAATGAAGAAGAACCCGGGAGAGAGGAGGGAGTGAAATTTCGTTCTGCCGCAGGAATTTATGGTCGCGGTACCGGCTCGCGCGCGCCAAGAGACGCGCCGTTAAAAAATTATTACGTTTATGCAAGTATTACGCGCGCGGTAAATACCTTCGTTTCTTTCTTTTTTCGTTTATTCTGTAAAAATAAGGTAGTTTGAGTACAGTGCGTATTTCCCTTTTGGTTTTTGAGTATAATAACGAGCGTTGAACAATATATTCGATATGTTATTACTGTGTATATTTTATGATGTATAAAAGTGAAACAAAGTATAAAAAAAATAAATGGTCAACCTCTGTTACTTTCAATAAAATGAGACACTCTAGTGTATATACAAACTAGAATTCTCCGAGCTTTAAAAATGTTAATAGGCCGCAACTATCGTCTAAAAAGTATAATGCCCATAGGAGAGAAAGAGAGAGAGGGCAAAAACTAGCCGTTGGCGCAACTCTTTACGAGCAACCGAACTAAACACTCCATTCCTCCCTCTCTATCAAACGATTATCCGCGCAGCAGTAGAATAAACCGAAGGATTATAAACACATCATTACACTTTTAAAAGCTATTCCGGAGCTCCTTCATTGCTGTATTATCACTGTTTAACCGTAATACGAAACACACGCCATATTCCTCGCCATTTAAGTGTTCCACGCACACTACTCTTCTTTTCTTCCTTCGAGCCTCTCTCTGTCTCTCTTCGACGCTATATACACACTATTCCATAAGTCATCGCATTAGTCGTCGCCGTGGCATTCCAGAAAGGTGATCCCGCTGCAGCTATAGCATCCCGAATATTCCCGCGTCATTTCGTCCGCGTCACTGTTTCTTCTTCGCCTCTTTAATGGCGTTGTCTCGTATAGCTTATACGGGGGCATTAAAATTTCGAGCACTATACGCGCCCGCGAGAGTGATTTGTGCTCCTGTCCTGGGATATGAGCACAACTGGTTTCGGTCTCACTCTCTATCTTCGTTTTTCCCTCTTCTCGCAAGCGGTCGGGGGCCGAATGATAGCGCGTCGCTGAGTGGGTGGGAGTCGTGTATGCATGCACACGGGGGAGTGGCTTTTTTGGTATTACGTGTGAGTTTTTGATATATTTTTTTTTTTTGGGGCGATGCAGTGAAGCATCAGAGTTTTCTATAAAATATGGTATCTTTTGGGATGCGGGACTGATGCGGAAAAAAAAATGTATATACAGGATCCGGGGGTGCAGATTAAGAAATCCGACTTGTTACGCTTTATCTCGAGTGCGCTTTTATGCCTGAATGACGCTTTCGTTTTTTTTTTCTTCTTTTTTGTTCGTCGATCCCGTGTATCTGTGCGCGCACTTTTTATACCTGAGATATACGGCTTTATAACTTTAAGAGCAATAAAAAAATATGACCTTATATGGGGGCATTACACTTTCTCGCGGAGAATCTCGTGAGATATTTTCGACAATAGAAGCGAAACACATTTTTCTTATATATTTAAACAGTATACACGCGACGATATTGCTCAAACTAAAAAATATATCCTATATTATTCAACCTATACCTGATGCGTTATAATTTCACAGGTTTTTTTTTTCAAGCTCAAAAAAGGACTACTCGCTGACTGAAAAAACGAGACAATAATTTATGCCGCGCGAGAAACGCATCTCGTATCGCTAAATACTCTACTTAAAAAAAATTCTCGAAGCAGCTCTATATAGCCCGGCCGTAATAAACGCAACCGTAAAAATTTCGCAATAAACTAACACCAAATCTAATATTCCAAGAGAGGCGTCAAAGGTCAATTTCCGACGAGAGTAGCATATCATATAGCGTGCGCCTCGTATAAAGCAGAGCCGCAGCACTCATAAGTACAGTTTTAAAAGCGAATCATCCCCGACAGACGTTACGCGGAACTCGTTTATATTTTAGACATCATCATTCTTCTTCTTCTTCTTCAACCGCGTGCGCGTTCAACACAGAGAGCCGGCAAAAAACGACGAGCGAAGCAATTAATAAACTCCAGCCTTCGCCGCAAGCCACGTCTATACTCGAATTCTTTCTCCTTTTGTTCTCTCTCTCTCTCTCTCTCTCTCTGTCTCTTCGCTCTCGGCGACTATACTAGAGAATAACTTCCGATTAAAGAGCGCAAGCGCACTGGCTGCAGCGATAATCGCGCGCAATCTTCCTAATTTCAGAGCCGTTGCGCGCGCGGGGGTTAGGCACATCAAGAGAGAAAAAAGAAAATAGAGAAGGCGAATAAGGGCCCCAAGACGAAGAGCCATAAATACACGTGTAAATATATTGCAGTCGTTAAGAGCGCGCGGTCGGCGCGCAAGCTGTAAAATTGTAGTGTGTACCTGAGGTTAAATCATTAAATCACCGTGTGCAGCGACTCGCGCGCGAGTGTCTGCAGAAATGCTGCTCGGAGATAGTGTGTAGAAGGCGCACAAAGCGAGGAAGGTTTTGCTTTGGTGAGTGTGTGTGTGTGTGTGTGTGTGTGGGGTTATATTCTGTGATGATGCGTGGGTGGATGTAACGTGCGAAGCTTGACGCTTGGAATATTCGAACGAATATTATATCGATATTATATATTTGGAGTCTCGTATATTTTTGGTTGGCTTAGAAGCTGAAGAATCGAGTGAACACTATATAGACGCATCAGGGAAAATATTTCGAAAGCTTCGTGTAGAGCCATAAAAATAATTCTTGAAAGAAAAAGAAACCTCTCTTCCGTCCCAATAAAACACAACGCGCGCGCAGCCGTTGGTTTTTCTGGAAAAAAGTGAAAATTTCGAACCCATAACTCATGCCAGTAGAGACTGTTGTTCGGCCCTTTGGAAAAAAGGAGAAGAAACTGGGCTATATATACTGTATATAAGAATGCGGAAAAAGAGAAAACTGGTGCAAAGTGCGGCTGCAAGGCGCTGCACCGACCGAAGGGAAATCGCCGAAAGGATAATGAGGGATTCGTTTCAAGGAGTAGAGGAGCAGCTAGAAAAAACGTTTTTGTGTCGGCGGCAGACCGTAATCCCTGCGCACGCGCAATAAACCAATTAAGTCCAACCCGGTTCTCTCTCTCTCTCTCTCTCTCTC
>UCQR01010013.1:0-12363 GCA_900474235.1 Cecidostiba semifascia | reverse complement strand
TTATAAGGACAATTACGAAGGAGATTGTGACGATGATGATTACGATAAGGAAAAGCAAGATAATCCAAATAGATGGAAAACAAGTACAACGCGTTCCGGAAGTAAGCACCATTTGTCGCGACTCAATGCCGAGTCATCACACAAACTACCTCGTCAAAAGCAAAATCCTCCGCGAAAAGAAAAAACGTCACAAAAACGTCGAAACGCTGAGAAAATACAATCGAAAGGTGAGCAATTTATCCTGCATAATCTCAATTATAATACTAATGATTTCATTTCATATATTTCATTATTTGTACATAATACCATGGTTTATCATTAATGTTATTGATTTGTAGTTTCAACTGCAAATGGAAGCACCCCACAAAAAGAAGAAACAAAGCTTCCTCCTGTAGCAGTTTCTCCACCGCTTCCGCCACCACCATCGGTTTGCTGGGGCGAAAATCGAGCCAAGTTCAGCGACGTGGTTGCCCGCAATCAGGATAATCTTTCACCCTTTTCCAATTACAGTAATAACAAATTGCATAAAACCAATTCACACACAGTACCTGGATCTTTAGGCGTCGATGATGCAGATTGCACAAAGCGTCAACCAATTCAAGATTTAACGTCGAACGAGTACAAATTTAAAGTAAAGCCAACCGTTACACCCAATGACAAAGATGGTCCACTCAATAATACAGATATATTAGGAATTCAAGCGAACAGTCATTTGAATAGTTTCTTTGTGAACACATTCAACGAGCCATCAGTAAGCTTTTTATTTTTTATGAATTTTCATCAATTTGAAACAAAAATAAAGAAAGTTTTTAATTTTGCTATAAAACAAACAAAACTTTTCAGTATGAACCAGAATTAGTACCATATGATGATCTGCCTGATACTGACGAACCACTTGTTGAATTGGAAAGCCCAGAGGATGATTCTCACAGTAGACTGTGGCATGACAGCAGCCCAATGCTCAATTTGTTACCCGAAAATACAACTTTTAAATTGGATCCGCCAAAGCCTTCTGAGAAAATTTCAAGTTTACCAGACCCATTAAAAGGTTTGCCTCTTTGTTGGTAATAAACATTTTTTCTAAGATTGTTTTAGGTAAAATAATTTAAAAAATGTGTTACAGATAATTGGGTTACTATAGAAACGAATTGGGAACCTTTGTATACTCGTGGAGCTGTTGGAGAAGAAAGAAGTGGAGTTTGGGGTATAAATACAGGTGGTGTGTGGGCGGCTGCGCCATGGGGTGCACCAACACCTCCATCAACTTTACAACCTACTCCCTTATCACAACCAAGAGAACCAAGTGTTCAAGTATGATACTGTTTAATTTACAAGAAATTTACGTTATATTTTGTATATCTATATTGTACTATATTTATTAAAATAATTCTTATAATATAGGAACGTTCTGGATTTGATCCATTCCGATCTTTGAGTACAATATGGACACCATCTTCGTCAGATACATGGACTTCAAAGCAGAAAGAGTGACTATACTATCAATGATGCTCATTGATATTTTGTGATAAAGTTGCTATACGTTCGACGACTTTTTTGGAAGATTCCACAACAAGAATCTTATGAGTGACGCACCAAATGTTTGTGATATCGAATATTTACTTTTTTGTTTCCTTTGTGATTTCCGAAAAAACCGACAAATAAAGTTTACTTATAGTACACTTCGATCCAAATTTCTGAAGACCGCTGTACTGATTTACGCAATAGTTTATAACTGTTTTTTCTTTTCATATTTGATGAAGGCAAATTAAAATAATTTCAATGAAAAACGCATTTGTTTTTTTTTCAACAAATCTCCAACAAAGAGGGTGAAAAAGTTTCTCATATAATACTAAGGGTTACAAAAATTTATGAATAATTGTTTAAAGAAAAGTTTTTATTTACATATCAAAGTTCATTTATCAAATCTACATTTAATTATAAATATTTTTTTTAGAAAATACATAATAATTATGGAATCATGTTTGCACTTCACAATTTTTAAAAATGAAAATTTCACAAATACAGAAGAGTTAAAAATGTTACAATGTCATAAATGCGTCGTTCTGAATCCTGATATTTTATTTGTATTTAGAGCACAAGACTTTGCTTGTTGTAGTCTTCTAAGCAGCATCTAAAAATATTTATTCTTTAGTCATTTCAGCGCTAAAGGCAAAAGAAATATTTTTAATAAGCATACCATATTATCTTCTTCAATTTTTCTCTGCAATTTTTTTCGATTTATAGCGGAACTACTTAATTTTGATTGGGGTGGTTGTATTTTTAGTTTCTGTGGTTTCTGCTGAGCCATTATTTTTCTTAACAAAATCTCATTGTCTCGTTCAATTTTCATTATTTGATCATTAGTAAAACTCATATTTTTTCTGTTAGGTCGAAACTGTACACTTCTATGAGGACGCACTTCATTAAGACTTAAACTCTTAGCTTTGTCTTCTAATGTAAGCATTGGATCATCCCAAATTTTGGAAGTTGAAACAAATTTCTTATTCAAGTTTGTTGAGTCATTTTTTTTCACAAAAATTTTGGGACTTGTGAGTTGCAATGATGGAATTTCAGACACAGAAGACCGATGTGATACACCTGTTAATACTGAATCGTCCTCAGAATTGTCAGAGCAAAAAGAATCATCGTAAGCTGATTCAGCATCTGCAGTGTCTTCATCTATGTCTGATTTTAAAGTATTTACTTTTCCATCTCCTTCGCCAGCAATCTTACTCTCCATGGATCTTCTTGTATTAACTTTTGTTTGAACTTCATTTTTTGTGTAATCACCAGATGACAAAACATTTTCTAATTTGAACTGACTTTCTTTACTTTGTACAATAGCCATAAGGAAAAAAAATTATAAAGTTTAAAAGCAGCAGACTAAAATCATTATTATAACTGACTGGTGGTTATACTAACCTTAACAGGTTTAGTATAACCATGGTAACCAGGCAAATGAAAACAAAAAAGTATATAAATAATCAAGTGTTTGCTATTCTCAATATTTCATGTTTAATACGTGAATGCTGCTTAAATTTTGTCAATGTAAAAAATTACTGAAATAATTTTGATAACACAAGACTTCAATAAAAAAAACCAATACAAATCAAATTTAAAACCAAATTTTATAAGAAAATTTTATCATTTAACACATTAAAAAGAGCAATCGTGGTTATTTGAAAAAAGGGAGTTTATTTGAATAAAGTGAATATCAGGTTTTTTTTATAATTAACTTTCATTAGGAAATCCAAAAACTTTTAAACTGCCAGCATCTCTTTTCCTATCATAATTATCTTTATCATCACAAGCATAAGCAAGTAAATATTGTTTTGGATGCCATGCAACTGTAAATGTGGCAGCTTCTACAGGGATATCAGTCACCTTTTCACCGGATTCAACTTCACCTATGTCTATAACTAAATCTTCTGAGGCAGCTGCCAGAAGTCTACCATCATGTGAAAATGATATAGTTCTCACTGGCCAGTCTAAACGAGAAAATGTTCTTAGACAGCACAATTCATCAGCATCCCATAATGAAACAAGAGCATCTGCTGAACCAGTTGCAAAATAACGTCCAGTGGGATCAAATTCAATACATATACAAGTTCCTGGATGAGCTTTTATCACATGCAAAAGTTCCAAACTTGGGTAGCTTAATATGTGTACACAACCTTGTCCATTTGTTAGATAAAAAGTGTCAGAATCTTTGTTCCAAGATATTTCATTCACTTCAAAATTAAATTGCTCCTCTACTTTGATTTTCATAGCTCTTGCATCTATAAACGTGACTAAATCTTCTTTGTTACCTACTGCAATGGTATTGCCATCTGGAGACCATGAGATATTGATATTCTCTCCTTTTGTACTTATGTTTGCTGTACATTTTTGTGTCCTTGTATCCCAAATCCGAACAGTTTTGTCTCCACTTGCTGTTGATAAAAGTTCTGGATTTGACGCATGCCAACAGAGTTGATCAACGCTTCCCCCATGTCCTCGGAATGTCGTTTCTAGTTTCTGCAATATTTGTAATTATACAATATTATTTGTGTATCAACAAGACAGAAAGTATGAAAAAGTTATAGTATAGCAACACGAATGACAAAATCACAAAAACATAGTACATATATTTCTGTAATTGATTGCAAGTTATAATTGGTGTTTATATGCTTTATGACAAACGTTAAAGTATCAATGATATGACAAAATTTTCATTTATAAATATAAAAACGCCGGTTGTATCATTACTGAATTGAGGTTAGAACTTACCAAACGATCCGGCGAAAGAGAGAATATACAGACACATTTGTCAAAAGATCCGGACGCCAAAAGCTTCCCATCGCAATTCCACCCGACGCTGTGAACTTTTGCCGTGTGACTTTGTTGCTCACGAACTTTATTGTGAGTTTTAAAATAAGTTATCAAATCTTCCACGCTACTTTGTGGTGCCATTTTGTTTACTACACTACTGCATGCAGTATGGTACAATTGTACAAATCGAAATTCGAGTTAGCAAGTTAATATGATATAATATAACTATATATATAATATACATATAGCTATAGTCTTCATTGCTGCCACTTTGAGTAAAAAAAAATCTCTATCTCTTCATTCAGTCATTCAGTGCTGCCTGCTAATAATCGCCTATTTAGATTTTATAGACGATTTAATTATAAGTCTAAAAATTCGTGGATAAATGCAGCTGCAAACGTTTTTAATTTTATGATTGTGTACGAGTGTCTTTACCGTTTAGCAGTTCAGCACCTTAAGTTTTTTCAATGTTGTTGTTGAACATTTTGGAGCGATAATAGAACATAGAACTATATAGGTACCTACATACTTACAGATTTAGTGATTTCAGATCTGACAGCAGCACTGATCTAAGTACTTATATATATTAGGTACCTATTATAATTAAGTGTACATCCCGTCTGCTACGTATAGGATTACTTGATAGTTGTGAATTATTGTTTATAAGGATGTTATAATTATGTAATCATAACATTTCTATGATATCTGTGCTTGATAAACAAGCATAGCATTCTTTTTTCAAACGAAGCAGAAGAAAATAATGATAATAATTGAAGTTTTTTACTTATTTGATGGTGAGTTTTTATCCTCTGATATATATGCACCCTATTCAATACTTTATGATTTGAGACGAGAAAAATATGTTTGCCTTATCTTAATAAGCTATTCCTATCTCTTTATTATATGAATGTATTTTTACTCTTACTTTTATCCATTGCAGCAATCTATGTTGCCTTTGTGCATTCCAACATAAAATCATAATTCACATTGCAAAATATGCTCGACACACCAGAATGGTACGACCATGGGTAGGATGGCTTTGTATCCTCCTTTTTATTTCAATGGTGTTCTATTTATATCTATCAATAAATGGTAAGGTCACTGTCTGAACATAGATTTAGTTTATTCTTTTTTATAACAAAGTTTATATTTTTCAACTGTACTTATTGTTGTAGCGCCAATTATACGAAATCCATATTTAGTGTCAAAGACTTTGGATGCGTCGAAAAATAGAGACCTACAAAAGACTTTTTATCACGTTAATCCATTAAATCATGGAGAAATCTTTGTAAACAACAAAGTAAGTATACTTTTCTTAAGATATGAGATGAATGACTATCATTATATTCATTTATAAATAATGCTGGTTTTACTTATAGGCAAAAGATTGTTCAAGAATTCACATTGCCATAGTATGCGCAGGCTACAATTCTACAGTCACTTTAGTGACTACTGTAAAATCAATTTTGTTCTATCGTACCAAACCTTTGCATTTTCATTTGTTGGTGGATGAGATTGCTTTAAAAACTCTGAATGTTCTGTTTACCACTTGGGACATCCCACATGGTATGTATTTAAAATTGTACAAATACCTGTTGTCTTTAAAGATACATGAAATTACTAATCTTGTTAATTATTAGTTGCAGTGTCGTATTATAAAGCCGAAGAATGGGTTCCTAAAGTATCATGGATTCCAAATAAACATTATTCTGGAGTCTATGGGTTACTAAAGTTGATTCTTCCTGATGCAATTCGAGAAAGCAAAGTAATAGTTTTAGATACAGATGTAACAGTTCTCAATGATGTTACTCTACTTTGGGAGTTATTCAACAATTTTAATCAAGATCAACTTTTGGGATTGGTTGAAAATCAAAGTAACTGGTACATAAAACCTTCACTTTATAGTACACGTCCTTGGCCAGCTTTAGGAAGAGGTTTTAATTCAGGAGTTATGCTAATGGATTTACAAAAATTACGTGCCAAGAATTTTGCAAAGTTGTGGGAACATACTGCTGCAATAGTTTTAAAAGACATATTAGAAACTAGTCTAGCTGACCAAGATATTATTAATGCAGTTATTAAAAGCAATCCCAAGTTTGTTTATACAATAGGTTGTATATGGAATGTTCAATTAAGTGATCATGCATTAAGTGAAAATTGTTATAGCAATGCTGATCAATTAAATGTAAGTAGCTACCCAAGAAAATAATTATATATGAATTATTTTTTATATTTTTACAAATAATTTATTAATAATGAATTAATCTTTTAATTAATTAAAAATTTAGATTATTCATTGGAATTCTCCAAGAAAACAAAATGTTAGACACAAGTATACGCAAGACTTTAGAAAAATGCATCAAGTCTTTCTAGAACTTGATGGAAATTTATTAAGAAGACGATTGTTTGGTTGCCAAACAAATGATGAAACAAGTCAGGTAATAGCAAAAACTTATGTGGAATTTATGAAAAATTATAATTTTATAATAATACTAATTTAAATATAAAATGTTATGATATTTAGATTAATGAAAGGGATCCATGTTTCAAATTTAAAGAAGGAGCAACTATAATATATAGAACACATACATTCTTTCTTGAGTTTGAATACAACATTGTCAATTCAGCTGATATTCTACTGGCCACGCAATGTAGTATTGAAAGAGTTGCACTTTTGGAAGATCTAGCCAAACATTGGCCTGGAGTTATAAGTATTGCTCTCTACCTGTCTGATAATGAAGTACAAAGTTTCCTAGATTTTGTACAAAATTCTGCAGAATTGAGAAATCGAAAAAATATAGCATATCATATTGTTTATAAAGAAGGGGTAACATATCAAATTTGATTTAAGAATTAGAATTTACATGTTGCCACTACTTATCAGTTTTTCTCATTTTAGGAGTTTTATCCCGTCAATTATTTGAGAAATGTTGCTATGACACACATTACTCTTCCATATATATTTCAAATAGACATCGACTTTCTACCTCAAATTGGATTGCATAAAATTTTAATGAATTATCTAATACAGTTAAGTCCCTCAGAACTTCAGAAAGTAGCTCTCGTTATTCCTGCTTTTGAAACTCAGAGATACAGGTAGCTGAATAGTATTAAATATAGTCAGATACAAACACTACATACATATTTATAATACAAATTGAAACCTTCCTTTTCACAGGTTTACTTATCCTTCATCAAAAGCAGATCTTTTGAAATATTGGGATCACGGAATATTATATACATTTCGCTACCATGTATGGTCTCAAGGGCATGCTCCAACTAACTTTTCTGTTTATCGAAATGCCACAGAGCCTTATGAAATTTCTTGGGAGCCAGATTTTGAACCTTACATCGTCGTTTCGAGATCTGCGCCCACTTATGATACAAGATTTATTGGATTTGGATGGAATAAAGTATCCTATGTAACGCATTTGACAGCTTTAGGATATAGGTAAGTTTATATTAAGATTAGTGTATTTAATTAACATAGCATATTGTTTTAGATAAGTATGGCTATTACAGACTTTGGACATTATTATGTGTTTTTATATCAAATTTATTTTTCTCTTTAGTTTAGTTGTCATAAATTTTCATATAATTAACCTAGCATATAACGTATATTGTATTTTATAATTTACAATTTCTCGGTTTTTAGTAGACAAAAAGCTTTCCTTTTACGTTAAATCTTTGATATAAGAGTCCAAAGGCCAATTAAAAATTCAGATTTTGCGCCGTAATATTACTGGCAGAAAAGCCAGTAATATAAAAACTAATAATAAAAATGCTTAATTTGGATAAACCACGACATACTTACGCTCCGGCGTTATGTAGTTATGTTGGTTATGCATCATTTTACATAGTTTAAAATTCATATTTAAATATTTCGTCGAATGGCATTTAAGAAAAGTCTCAAAATCACATAATTCGAATTGACATTAGGCGAAATATTATATAGTATATAAAAAGTTCTTTGTGGTTGGTTAAGGCACTTTACCGAACACAGTTTAGAATAATTATTAAAGGCATATTTTGTAAAATATGCGCATGATTAGGCAACAGCTAAAGCCATTAGCCACGAATATCGATCTCGATCGACTTTAAAAAAATGTATGCCTATCTGTTTCTCCTCACAGGTACATCGTCTTGCCAGACACATTCATAATTCATCGGCCACACGCTCCGAGTCGCGATATCGGAAAATTTAGAACAGACGCTTTATACAGAAGGTTATAAATTACCTTGAACTAAAATTAAACCGAGCTTTATCTTCCAAGTTCAATACCTTAACCGTGTCACATCTTTCTTTTGTCGCAGGTGTTTGAAAAAATTGAAGGATACTTTTGTTGAAGATCTGCTGGGAAAATACGGAGACACGGCCATGACAAATTTAAAGAAACTATTTCTTACCAAAGAAGAAAAGAATCCTCAGAATGTCACAAACCAAAGATCTTCGGAGCATAAGACAATCAATTAGTATTCTATATACAC
Source organism: Cecidostiba semifascia (assembly GCA_900474235.1). Classification (NCBI taxonomy): domain Eukaryota; kingdom Metazoa; phylum Arthropoda; class Insecta; order Hymenoptera; family Pteromalidae; genus Cecidostiba; species Cecidostiba semifascia. The sequence continues at coordinate 3,564 of UCQR01010013.1, read as the reverse complement.
CCGTTGTGCCTTAATGTTTTCGCGATCGAAGAAGACTGCAATGAATCCCTGTGATTGATCATTAAAGGTTAATTGTTAATTTCTTTTCGAATTCTATATGTATATTATATATTTGGACAAATTTTACGTTTTCAAAACGGAATCCGCACATCACACTCTGCATTTTATTTCTGTCAATTCGCTTACTCTTATATCGACAGTTAAAAAAAATATTTTGATGAAATTTATTCGAATTCAAAGTACATACTTATTTTTTAATTATCTACATCTATTATATTGATTATTATTATTATTGTAGGTAGGTTGCTCAGTATATATTTTTAAATTAATCTTTTAGTAGACATTAGTGAAAAATAAAAAATACTTGATAAGTCAAAAGCAAACTTCAATATATACACATGTAGAGACACTATTATATAGTTTTGCATTTTGAGTGTGTTTATAGATTGTAGAGACAATACTATACTTGTATTCTTTAAAGTCATATATTTTTGTTCAACTCGTCTCGTTCCTATTAAGACTGTCTAATTCCTAAACATACAATTCAAAATACAGTTTCCTAATATACCCTATCGAAGTGTTATTCAAACGGATTGGTCTAAAAAAGCCTCGAACAGCTTCGCGACAATAAACAATTGCAACATAATGTTCTGCAATAATAAGTAAGCATTTACTGTATAGTATTGCTCCGTGTGTTCTAATATTTTAAAAATTAATTCAAATTTTCGTATGACGTATGTACATCACAATTTTTACATTGTTAAAATAAAATACCCATCTATTTCAATGTTAATCTTATATATTATTATCTTAATACATATATCTTTCCTCCATATATAGAAAATACATCATTTTTCGTTTCAATCATCATAGTTAGGCACATCACACGAAGCTCCTACGATAATCGATGACTATACTTTCGAAATAATTCATCGAATTAAGTTGATTCAGAATGCGCACTCCTCGCCGCATATTAATTTATCATCATTACTTAATTTCGAGCCGTCATTGCATAAAGCCAGGCGTTTCTCTCTTTATTCGCACATGAAATTGCAATATACGCTGCAGGTATCATTTTGTCAAAAATATCGGGGAAGCGCGCATACAGGTCAGTGCAGCGCGGTGGAGCTTCGAGAGATATTTCACAAACGGCATGAGAAATCGATGCGCCAAGCGTTAAACGTCGATATCGATTAGCCTCGGCCGTTCGCTCTACTCGTATATATACTCACGTTTGTCGTGTTCGGTTGAAATTTAATTTAGCGCATCGAGTCGACTGATATTTTCCCCGTCATATTTTCGTTTTTCGGTATGTGCTGCGCGGCGAAGCATATCGACCGCGCGCGCGCGCGCGCGTGTTTTCTCTCGGATTATTTCTTTTAAAGTGTATACGCGTGCTGATATGCATTTGTTTTATTGATAATATTGCATGCGGCTATAAGATATGGTAGATATGTTGAGTAAAAACAGGCCGGAAATTCTGGATTTTTTGAATTTTGTTAAAATTGCTGGATATATATCCGCGAAATTGAAGTAAAGTTATTTTTACGTTATTTTTGTGTGCTCGGATTCATTCATAATTGCAATATACGCGCATGCATGAAGAAATTAATAAAAATTTGACGAAAAGCAATAAAGCATTAAATATAATATATAATCTGAAATTCTTGTGCAAAAGTTTATAATTAATATTCTCATTCGGTATTAATTGTGTATAATACAGCTATTCTGTATATGTATAAATGAATAATAACGGAATATGCGCATTTAAAGCTTATTTCGCGATATATTATATACAGTATACGTACATGAATTTCTATACTGTCATATGATCAATCACATGACAAATAGTAGTATCCATATGAAATAAAATTATTTCTATCCGGCAATCAGTTATATATTATTTTGTTTTATAATGAACTTGGCGAAACTATACCTCGATATCAAAACCACATTCATCAATCGTCTATACTATTGAATTCTTTTTTTCTCTCGAAAGAATCGCTCTCATATGCGGGCATACGCGATCCTTCAGATATACCCTAATACAACTTATCCCTTATACTTGTGTGTCTTGTACAAATAAAGGACCGTCATTGCGAGTAACGAATGGACGGCAACAAGTTGTGTCCGGCTATAATATAAGCCCGAGAATAGCCTCTCCGCAAGATATGCGGGCGGGCTTATATAGCAAAAAGTCTTGTGGTTAACGTTTTGCGTGAAACCGAGTATTAATGCTGCGGAATAATCGCAAGACTTGGCGGTGTTAAGGAGCGATTTAACTTAAATGATCGTTTCGATATACATATATAGTTGATGTTGCGATGTAAATACGTTTGCGTGAGTTGAATTATATATACGTTTACTTTTGCGGTAAGACTGCTTTTGGTCGATTGTAACAATGCAAACAAATTTTTGCATTTTTGCAAGTGAAACAAAAGCCGGGTAATAAAAGGTTAAAAGTATTTCGGGTTTAAATCTGGTTCTAAAAGCTTTCAAAGTTACTTATTCATCGAGAAAAGAGGCTGGCGGAGATGACTAAAAAGAGGTATAAAAATTTTGTAAAATTTCTGACGAAAGCAACGTATACTTACGAAATTTAGCCATAGAAATAACCTGCTACATTATATATCTGCGAATTCAATGATATATCCCATACGATTTATCATCGATTGGCTTTATACTATAATATTAAATCTCGTTATTATTATTGCTGGTATATTGTATATACACGTGTATCTCGATCCGTCGAAATATCGCCGGCAAATTATTTAACAAACATTGCGCGTTTCGTCGGATTCCCACATATACACATCATATATAGCTTTTATCGTATATACCTATATATATATACCACACAGGTCAAATAAAACGCCAGTATCGAAAGCTCCTGCGTATACTATACCCGATACATATACAGTATATATATATAACACAAAACAACACACCGGCCATGCGTCGGTATAGAGTATATAAAAACGAAGGATTCTCTCGATATAAAACTGTCTCATCCTTTCGTTCATCCTCTCTCCAAGCTACTCTCGGAAAAGAGTTATTAAAGCACACATCGTCCTTTTATTCGCCTCCACTGACTTTGGTTTATCGAGACAGCTCTAGGGGATGACACTCGCTCCGCCGTGTTAGAGGGAGAAAGAGCGATAAATTCCGAGTTAAGGAACGAACGCGAGAGCTTTTTCCGTGAATTATACGAACAGCGATTTCTCCCTCTATACTCCTTTTTTCGTATATATACATATACACACACACACACACACACACACATATAAGTGTATAAGCCGAGTTCTCTCGCGACTGATGCAATTTCTTTATGCGTCTTGGGCACGTGCCAGTACTGCACTGAGGCTAACTGAAAATTTTACGCGTCGAGCGCGATGTATTGAAATACGCTTTTTGATCCGCGCTACCGCCGTGCGCATTTTTGGAAAGACCGCTTTTTTTCGATTTATATATGTTTCCTTGTGCTCTGCTTTGAATATACGAGTGTATATCGTCGGTCCGTACGAAGAGTAGCACCGTTCAGATTTTCCAGCGAAGAGTAGCACA
>UCQR01010011.1:0-10690 GCA_900474235.1 Cecidostiba semifascia | reverse complement strand
TGGATGGTCTAAGGAACCATAAAAAAGTGGTAGGTGTGCCCTCAAAATAAAAATTCCAGCTTCTAGCTACCGAGTTGTTTCCTGTTGGCCGTGGATTTGCACATATACAAGATGAAAATAACAAGCGAGAGAGAGAGAGAGAGAGTATAGAAAACGAATGCGTTAGATACACACACGGAATGCATTTTACAAGCGGTATAATCTCGTTATTACGACTCTCTCTCTCTCTCTCTCGAAACGCGCATGTAACCGGCGGCGCGTCGATTTCAGAAATTCTTTTCCGAAAGTTCTATACATTTTCAAGCTGTGTATGTGTTGTCCTCGCGCGGAAAAGCGTCAGCTCGATCGTAATAATGGCGCGAGGAAAGACGCAATAAAAGTGACAAATGGCAAAGATTTAGTGCGCGCGAGAGAGCATCAGGAGTAAAGATTATCGCACGAGCGAGAGTAGGGCGAGTGTAAAATCGCGAGCTATAAAAACCGTCACACACGCGCGCCTTAAGTATTCTGATTTCGAATAACATTTTCGGGAGACGACGACAACGACTTGTGCGCGGAAAATATATACCGCGGAGGGTAAAAATAGAGTTCGCCGCGGCTATGATGATTGAGTGTAGCGGAAACGACAGCGAGGCTTAAAGAATAGTTGAGAAACGAGAGAGAGAGAGACTCTGGTCGGGAGCGTTTATTTATTAACTGTAAGCTCTCGCGACAGCTCTCTTGAGCGAAATGAATTTTTAAAGCTTCTGTGCAAGCTCCTCTTATAATACACACATACGCGCGCATATGCGCAGGTGTCCGACCAAATCCGAGCAATACCACTTTTATATATAGAAAATAGACACACAGTTCGTTCCAAAAGAAACGAAAATCAGTTCATCATCCGACGTACGTTCTCTATTCTCTCCCTATATATAATATATAAACATGGATAAGCTCTTCGATATATACAACGTCGTCGTCACGCACGTGTCGTCTAGGTATAGCATAAACGTCAGCCGCTTACGAGTTACAACCCATAGTAAAAAGCACAGGTATATACATGCACACGTGTATACACAGGATATATCTCTCTTTCGAATACGATGACGTCCTCAAGCTCTGTATATATATATATATAATACATACGTTAGAAAAGAGGAGGAGGCGAGTATAGGGGGCTCGAAGGGGGCAGGTCGGAATTCTCGGCTCTTTATTGGAACAGCGGAACTCTCTCTCTCTCTCTCTCTCTCTCGCTGCTTTTGTTGGGCCGCGCAAGCAAGCATCAAGCTGCTCTGATGGACCTCCTAATCGATCCGCGTTCGACGCGAGCAGAGCTTTGACGTCACGGGCTGCTTACGTCACACACTCGTCGACGACGACGCGAACTAGGTTGCGCGCGCGCGGCAGAGAGGAGGCAGGCAGCCGAAATAACGTCATCGCTCGCTATATACTATATACATATACTGATGCTGCGGAGGAAAGTTCAACGTCAGTCGCGATCTCTCGACCTGATGATATCATGATGATAAAATCGAGGTGCGCTTTCTGCTATATATGCACGTGTACATCGATTCTCTGAGATGATAATATATACTGTGTTTATTGACTGACGGCATATATAGAGCTGATGGTGTATATAGGATCGTGCTTAGGATATAATGGGCACGTGTCCGGCTATATATGTATACTCGTTTTGTATCTGCTGTTGCACGATAACGACGAACTTTGCGTGTATGTTCGAGATGAGCGATTTGCCGGTGTTCGTACTTTTGCGCTCACTCCCTCTCTCTCTCTCTGCGTGTATATACGTTTTTTTTTAAAGGGAGGCTTTGTCGAGGGGTTTTTTAATGCCCGACGCTATGTATATACTGCTCTCGGTGCCCTCGTTCGGACGACGGGAATAATAAGCGCCTGTGCGAGCGATGCGGGGCTTCTTCTCGTACTGGTATATATGTATCATTCATTTTCATGCATCAGTCGACGAGCTCTTATTCGAGAAGGAAGAAAAAACTCTTGACGTTGGAATTTGCGTTAACAGCGTTTTAAGCGGCTGCATTGCGCTGAGAAATATATAAATATAAATAATTCATCGAAAGAGAGAGAGAAAGGGGTAGCTCATTATGCCTGCTATATATTTATGAGAAATATAGAGGTGTATATATAACATTCATACCGCGTATTATATGATGTACGGAGAGAGGGTGTTACGCCCGCGGCGTGTGTATGTAAGGTTTTTGCCCCGACACACACACACACACAGTCGTTTGGAAAATTATTCATGTGACCTTGTGACGTTGAGAGAGAAAGAGAGAGAGAGAGAGTCGCGATAGCGCAAATTTACTGATAATTCATTCAGCATGATTGCCCAGCAAAGTCCTCGAGAGTTGAGAATTTTATATACACATCATCCGTGTATGTCTGAATAGACTCGACTCTTACTACTTGCCGCAGTTGACTTTGTGGTTTCCTTTAATCAGAAGAATTTTATAATCGTAAATTGTAGCGGCCGGTGTATTTCGTACACGTTCTATAGGAAAAAGCCAGCTCACGTATATAAATATCGAAAAAACTTCGAATCGATAAATCCGCGGAATAAAATGTATGAAGAAAAACAACAAAAAAAAACTATTGGTTTTTTGAATCCTCGGGAAAAATTCAATTTCGGACGGTTACGTAACCGAGCTAAAGCTCCCGGAGGATTCTGGGAAGGAGAGTATTGCGGCGCTTCGCTCGTAAAAGTTCTCAACTGTTGTTTATACGAATTTATATAAGGACCTGCCTTTCTCTCTCTCGCGAGTCGTCGATTCGCTCATTCTTCTCTCAAGGTACATATATATTATACGCTGGTTCTGGACTGGATCCAATGTCGAACGGCTGCCCTTATCTCTCTCTCTCTCGACTCTGCACCACTGCGAGACTGAGAATATCGTTGGGATTGACTTTTCGACTTGGTTGGATTTTCCTGATGTTTATAGTTTTGGTACGTGATGCGATATGGATTAAATGATAAAATTTATGATTAAAAACAGTAGAATAAATATTTTTGTTAATTTGAGCAATCTATAAGCAATCTTATGTCTTGAAGCGCGCGTTTTTACTGTATTAGGCTATAGTCGACTATAAGTGCTAATTTCACGACGTCTATATAATCTCGGGACATTGAATTAGCTGTTCATTGCAGTTTTAACGCCTTTTCACGTGGAGGAAAACAGCTAGCAGGATAGAGCTTAAAAACTTGGGAGGCTTTTAACGAGTCTTACAATATACTATTTATTGATTTTAATATTATCCATACATGCTCGATATATTTAGAGAAGTTTAATTTTATCGACAGACTGCATCGAGACAACCACATCTGTAACGGTCAATAATGACTTATAATGATCCCAAAAATATACATGCCGAGGAGAAACATTGACGTCTCTTTACACGAGCTAAACCGTTGATACAAGGAAACTCTTAGATTTTTCATAAGGTATAAAGTCGTATAGCACGATTGCAAAAATAACCCTGGGCTATATAAGATCTTAAAAGACTCGAAATCGAGCGAGAGACGACGCTGTATATATAGGTATAATCACTTGAAGGTCGTTTTTAGCCGAAAAAGCTTCAAATCTGAATTTCGGGCCACCACGTGCCGCCAGTATCTCTTTCTCTCTATATACATTTGACGCTATCAAGTCATCCTATCAACCTCGTTTCCGAGAAATGATGTATCGACTTTGTAGCTGCTTTGTATTCTCGCGACTTGGACGATCGCTTTATTGCCATTAATAAAACGGCGATAAAAATGCAAAAGTAACGATTATATCTCTCGTCGCACTGTTAGTACCTGTATTATGAAAAAAAAAAAAAAAACTCGAAAGAGATATAATTATGCAATTTATATAGGTATCTTACATAATTCTTACTTTGTATTACTGGGATTATCATTTCTATTATACACAAACGAAAAATATACTTTTTTAATATATTAAGAACAAAGAGAACGTCGCTGTATTGTTCAAAGAGAAATTCTCAAACATCCGACTTACATGCGACTCTCAGCTGTAAGAACACATAGTTATTGGGCCAAAGGAATCCTTACAAACTTCAATCCTATTATCAGTGTTATTGAAAGTGGGGGAGATATATTAGTAAGCAAAATGTAAGATTGTTATGCTTGCAAGCAATAAATCGTTGCTCGTTAATCCAAATTTTTTAATACTCTCCGTCGGGAATCTGCCAAATAAGAGAGTATATTATAAAAGAAAGATCGACAGGAGGTTATTCGGCTCTGAAAACTTGGCAAAATAAAACGTTCCCCACGTGGATCACTCCCTCTCGACTATGCGGAATCAATCAAGCGATAAAAACTCTAATGACGGCAAAACATTGCGTTCTTAAAAATACATTCAATATAAAGCTCTAGAGTAGATCGATATAATCCCTGTGAGACTCGATGCTATATAGACAGATTCACACGCGTGGCTAAGTAATATATTGGATTGAAACGTTTCGCAAAGCGTTATATATATATATATGTATATAACAACGACGAGGTTTAGAGCGAATTCTAATCGAGAACACCATATCGTCGATTCTCTTTTATATTCATTCGATTCACACGGGCTACCTCTCTCATATTGTTTTTCACTCATCGTCTCCTGCTCACTTTTTACGTCTCTCACACCCCGACGCTTCACTTTAATCTCACCGTCTCTCTATCTATCTACCTCTCTCTCTCTCTCTCTCTCGCACGTTTCCTTTGTAATTTCGGTCTCTTTGTCTTTCTCTCTCTCTCTCGCTCTCTCTCTCGCTCCTGTTTTCCAGTTCGCGCCTCCATATCAGACTCTCCTTTTCAGCCGCTGCTTTTTGCACAGACACAAAGAGCGCGCTAAAATCTTTCGATTTTTCTCTCTTGTTATCGCGCCGCACGCGCGTGGACGGAAGGAGCTAGTGATTCGGATCTAAAAATGAGATTACATCGAGATTGCACGAGACCAGACTTAATTCACGACGAGCCTTTGATGTTCTTGCGCTGTGCGAGATAATATACGTGTAGTGTAATATTCGGTATAGCTGCTGGTGCTTTTTGCAATTGTTTATAAATTGTAATCTATAATAACTTGTCTTTTTTAATGTATACTTTTTGTCATCAACGGGATATCGAGAAAGATTCAAACTTATTTCTTTGTCGTTTTTATTCGCACACTATACGAGACAAAGAAACGTCACGACGTCCTTTTACCGAAAGATTTACATAAATTTATATTCTTTTACATAGCACGTTCCGACTTCTATCTAGCTCCGTTCGAGTTTCGTAGCTAGTTTACATCTGAAAGTAGAGGGATTCTAGTTCTTTAACTACATGCATACAGCGTACAGCATCAGCCAACAGCTCAACTATACTCTTGACGGTCTAACTTTACACAACACGCGTTGTTATAGGTATACCTGTACGTATATAGAATCTTTAATTTTTATTCAAATTTTAATGACTTGAATTTATCGATTAGAAAATAATACATTATATACTCATGAAAACGTGTGCGAGTGAAGCTTGAAATGTGTATAACGCTCATTAAGAACAAATACGTTTGTGATTCCGGGCACTCGAAACAAAGGCTTTGTTATTAATGAAATGTACACGTTAGCACTAATTGCAAATGTCCTCTCTAATATACCTATATTATTATAACGCAAATAATTCGTCACCAAATTTCTCGACATTTTACTGTCTCCAAAATTCTACGAATAAACGAAAATACTCTTTTCAACAATTTTTCGCTCTATAAGTTATACTCATAAATTTACTCTACACCTGTTAGCTTCAAATTGCACAGCATATATATAACATAATACGCGCGTCGCTCTCTCGAGTCCATAAATCTCGGCGCGCGCACGCACGACGAAAAAAAAAAGCCTTACATAATCAACGTCGACTCATCCTCATCATTATAATTCAAAAGCGCTCGCTGAGTAATCGCAGCCTAATTCTCCCGTCGCTCCGAAATCCCTTCTCTCTTCATATATCGCTAATCCGCAGCCACATGCACGTTGTTATCTCTCCTATACGTCCCTTTGTACAATGCACCAGTTTTATTTTTATATACACGGCGAAAAAGAGAAGCAGAAGAGACAGACACAAAGGTCGCTATCTCGTCTCTAAAATCACGCTATATCTGTGTGTGTGTGTGTGTCGTGGATAGCACCTCTCCTGCGCGAGCCGCGATCGATCAATCGAGCGCCTCTTCCCTCTCTCTCTGACTGGGTGAAGCCTTACCGCGAAAATTCTGCCGAGAGGGAAAAACCTGTCGGATGGCTTGTGCTCGAACGATGTTTCCTTGAAATTTTTTGGTTTTGACTCATGAGGAAGAGGATGCTTGTGTGTTCTACTTATACTTGGAATCAGCTGTTTGTGGCTTTTTTTCTTGCCCGAGTTTTTTTTTAAAATATATTCCACCTTTTTTGTCTTCGTCGTTCAAACAGTCTTTATAATATTAAAATGTACGAGGAGATAAAAATCTACGCGAGCAAACGAATTCCTCGAGGAATTCCATTCACGCATGCACAGATCTATTATACACAAAAATATGATGATGAGCGAAAGATACACTAAGATAGTACATGTACGCAGAAGCGCTGGAAGCTCGGAATCACACCGACTCGTCGCCCTAAAAAACGCGCAGTCTATTCTCTCCAACAACAAATGTGAAATAACGACGATAACAAACAGACTGTAATATACTGATATATCGCACATGCACACGTGCGAGTGACAGGGTCACGGTACGCGTGTCAGAACGGTCAGTCATTTACTTATAACAAGAGCGACAGAGGCGGACGAACAAAGTCGACGAGAGATTCGCTTGAGCATCTATATATATATATATAGGTACACGTATACCTCCCCGAGAGCACAGGTATATATATATATATAACTGAGAAATTCAAAATAAAGCAGTCAAACACGTCTCGGCATCTACTCACCGGTATATCGACGACACTACTCCGCCCTGACGTGAACACTTCGCCTCTCCCACAAAGACGAAGGGGGAAGATTAATCCTCTTGGCTACTGCTGTCTGCCTCTCAGGGCGGATATGGGCTTTATTTACTCGCTCTCTTGTTATATATATGTTATGTATGTGTCTTGTACACAGCGCGCACTGCCTGTTGGTGTCACGTCGGCCGCGCGCGGGGACGTTCGCTCGCGCTCTGTCTGTCATGTGCTGCTGCTGCTGCTTCTTTGCACACACAGTGGATCCATCCGCGAGTATATAGAGCTCCCGGCGGCGATTATATTTTACTGCGGGGGGTGAGTTGGTGAGGCTCGGCTGGTACGACAGGTATCTGCAGTGGCGCGCTTTTTTTGAACGGGATGGAGGTCGATTATTTTAAGTGTATAATGAGAAATCTATATAGGAGTGAACAGTTTTTATTTATCGGAAAAAAGGCTAAACCGAAATTATATTATATACTATTCTAATATACACGATGGTTGATGCATATTTACAGTCATACAGTTTTCTTATATGCGTTATTATGTTACAAAAGAATAAAAAAAGTATTTTGATACTTTGATTCGTCTTTTTTTTTATAATAATAATAATATTATTAAAGTCTATGACAACGTTATAATTGCAACACTTTGAACAATTTTTTTAATGCGTTTATATACATTCTTGTTTTATAAAAAAATACCTTACTCTATATATGGTGAATCAACTGCTTAGATCTTTAGTCCGCCTTTTGTCAAGTGCGCGTCATCCGGGAGGATAGGGTTTTTCAAATTAATCACTCCTGCAACTATCGTACAAATGTCATCTAGGTAGGGTAAAAGTCTCCAAGAAATTTTCGTTTGGAGAATTTTGTACATTTTGAACCTCTGAATCGTTCTGTCCACGTGAACCCGAGCAGCACATACGTTCTTTATTAACTCTACGTCCCTCGAACTATATTGCTTGTTCTTTTCGAGCTTCAGTGCTTTTATCAGCGTAATGTTACGTTCTACGCACTCGGCCTCGATATCCAGGCTGTTGTCTACCATTATAGCCTCTTTCAGTGGATCCAGACTATTTAGAAGCGTCGTTTGAGTGAACACGGACGTGTCATCCGCTTGAGCATCAAAAGTCTTGCTTTTGAAGATAATCAAACCATTCGGGGCTACGCCTAGTAAGAATTTCACGGATTCGTATTCTTTCTTCTTCTCTACCAGTTCTTTTCTGCAGTTTGGGCACCTTTGTTTTTCAATCTGTGTTTCAGTACAGTTCAGTATCACTCGAGTCTGTTTGAAGGATTGAAAGGCTTCGGGCAAATTCTTTAGCAATTCTTCAGTTTTTGACCAATATATCGTATGGTTCAATAATACCGCTAACGTTCGCACCATTGCGAAAAAATAACTTGAACAAAGTATCTGTGTTAATCCGAACATTACTGCTAATGAGCGAAACGATAAATTAGTACGTAGTTTACAAAGACACAAAACTATTCTTTCTCTAGGGGGATGAGAGATTTTTGCTACACATTTGGGACCCTCAGCCATTGTCACTGCCTTTGTTAATCTGTTCAGTAACGATAAATTGATCCCAGTAAAGGCCATCAGCTCCAAATCACTATTTAATAAACCTAACAATGAAAAACATTTCTTTTGAATTACTCTATCACTGATTTCAATTCCTTTTCTTGTGATTGCTGTTCGTTCATCCTCATTTGGTGGATTTACTTCTTGTAATTCTAGTAGAGCTTCAGCTGCTAAAGTCTCCGGACTTTTTTTAATATCCATCAAATCCTCATCATTAATGCTAGTATACTGACCACAATCAGCACATAGGGTTATAGCTGATACATTTTTTTTAATTCGTTCATTAGCAATTTGAAGGTGTTTTGGTACAACTTTCTTTTCCTGTTTTTCTGCAGCTCTATTCACTATTTCTTTCTTTCTTACTATAGTATTACTGCTAGCCTTATGATTAGAATTAGAATCATTTATCAAATGTACACTTGTAATTTCTACCTCATTGTCACTTATATTATGCTGTTCCTCTTTAACTGTAATTTGTTTTTGTTGTACTTTTACATTACTCTGCCTTTGTTGTACTTTTACATTACTTTGGCTTTTAGTACTAGGATTACTGTATGTTTTTACAATAACTTTTTGTTGCTGAATAGCAGTTACCATACAATTTTGATTTTGTAGAACATTGGGAGTAACTTTCTGCGTAGATTTATTTCTATTATCTTCAGCTTTGATAATAGGAACTGACTCAGTATCCTGTGCAATGACGCCTTTGCAATTTTTCGGGACGTAAATGATCGTAGTTACTTTCTCCTTGTCTTCGCCATCTCTATAAGGATTAGATTTTTTAATTAACTACACGTGTTAAAAACATTAAAAAATAAATGAACATATATTTGCCGTACTTTGGATCAGTTGAGGATGTCTCATTCTTCTGGTTTTCTTCTTTAAACACCACCTTGAATCTTAATTTCCTAGGCATATTCAAGGATGGGACAGCATCGCTTTTCAAAACTAATTGCGTGGGACTAAGATCTAAAATTAATAAAAACTATGGTTAGATTTCATGCAATCATATACAGAAATGAATAATACAAATAGAATTGCAATTTACTCAAGTAATCTTCTTTTTGGAAATGAGTATTACACACATATAATGGATGTTTTACTGGTTCACTTAAATTACAAGCCATAATCCATTGTTGATAAACTCTTTTAAGTTTTGGAAAACTGTGAAAAAATCTTGTTTGAAATGGTTTTGCACGGCATTGTGGTACACAGCATACTTTTTTGATTGTTGCTGAAAAATGAATAAAGTTCATATTATATTCAATAAAGGCAGCATCATCATACAGTTAACGAATAAATTCTAGGTTTTAACGTACGTAACATCTTTTTGGACCCTTCCACTTGTGGAACTGCTTTATCAGTGTTTGCATTATCCTGTGATTTACGAGAAGGATTATCTACTTTGACATGCCCAGGAAGTTTAGCCCCCGGATCTGAAAAGAAACATCATTTTAGTATTTCCACTTAGTGAATAGCTTTAAAATAATTAAGTAATGCTTATACTCAACCACTCTGTTTATTCCCTGGCATCTGCTTCTCAGGTTCGAACTCTTCGAAATCAGGCTCATCGTGTATCAATTTTTTCGATGGAATAACATATCTCCGCAGTCTCTTGGGTTTCACTAAAAAAAGAAAACAATATAAACTGGAGAACCTCAACGATCAGGAACAAAAGAAAAATCATTAGAACTTACAGCAGGAGTAATCCTCCTCGGAAAAGTGCATGCTACAAACATAGCTATAAGCGGTGACTGGCTTGGTTATGTGACATGTCTCAATCCACTTTCGTTTGACGGCCTCGTCCAAGGGAAACTTGTGAAAAATGATCGTGCCTTCTCCAGTGCAGTCCGGCACGCTGCAAAACTTCCTCTTCCTCTTCTTCTGCACGTGCATGCTGACCTTGCCCGCTATGTCAGTCATCGTGCAACCACAAACAATTCACTAAATTATCATCTCGCGGCGTTCGGATCAAAGCAAAGACAAGACGAATGTTTACATCTGCTGCGCTACTCCGAAACCCGCGCACACCAACGAACTTCCCTCTCAAACCAAGTGAACACCGTCGAAAATGGGAACGTGTATGAATTTCACGCGGCACTCGCGGCAGTAGATTGTTTGTCACCGGCGTCGTTCGCGACGG
>UCQR01010010.1:0-11405 GCA_900474235.1 Cecidostiba semifascia | reverse complement strand
CAAAAAATTTTAGGGCTAAAACTGTGGCGACATCTACCGTACACTAGCGGTACTACATAGTGATCATCTCGAACGCGACTCTCGGCATAATTACGATCGAGCTTCGCCCGCCTTCGGCGGGCTCGCTCGATCCTCCAATTTTGCACTGTTGCGTGAAATGAACGTTATCCGGCTGGACGCGCGCAAGTTTTGTAATTACTGCAGCCGCGCAAGCGTTGTTTTTCGCGTAAAATTGGAGAGGGTATATTTTTTTAACCATCATCAGGCTCGGGATGATTGTTTATCAACGCGTTGGAGCAAAAGTCTGCCGGTGACGGGAAAAGTTTACACGCATAATTTTTCGCGCGATTCTGCATTTTCTGGAGTGACATGTTAATTAGTGATGATGAGGAACATTTTTTAGTTTTCAAGTAAATTCTCTGGTACATATATAAAAAAGAACAGTCGACAATTCGCGTAATTAAAAATAAAATCTATTTATTCAGTTTTTTTTTAAATGCGCATCATGTATCATGTTCATGTAAATTAAAATTATTCAAAATACCGCTGGGATTGTTTATTTTTAGCAATATCAGAATGAAAATATGTAATAAAGTAGAGAGATTCTAATACAAAGTATAAACAACGATATCAACGTAATTATAACTACGTGAGCAGTTAGTATTATTTAATGCCACAATTAACATATCCGCTTTCCGCATTTTATGATTATACAGCTAATTAAAGGAGAAAAATATTGTGATAGGGTAGGAAGGTGATATAAAACGAAGTGGCTTCTGCACTTAAAGTGTCAGGCTAAAACAGCAGCTGTGACACCTAGATTGGGCAACCCGTCAAACTCGAGCGCGTTAAGCGGCACTCCACTTTCAGGGGTTCAATTTTTCACCGGCAGCGTCTGCTGCGCTAAAAGTCGTTAGCCAAAATTGAATCTATACCTATATACCTATCTACTCGAGCTGAGATATATTTCACGGTATCGCATTTTGTGATTGCTTTATTTTTTTTTTTATTTAATCTTCTTGTTTGTCTTATTTTCCTTGTATTTTATTTCACGTAATTCGTTCTTCTGTTTTCCTATAACGATTTATGTTGTTTATAATACTGAGTATACATTGGATCTCGTATTGGATAAACGCTTTCGTCAATGGTATATAATTTATGCGTGAATAAGTATAACGACGACGAAAGTTGAATAAAATACAACATTTAATTGGAGCTCCTGATAATTTATAAAATAAATGAAATTTCCAATAAAAAAATTATTCATAATCAGTAATATTAATTATACAAGTTACCAGAATAGTAACCAATCAATAATCAATCAATCAATCAATCAATCAATCAATCAATCAATCAATCAACCAAAAACTCCCTTCTTTTTTACAGAGGTCGAGGAGCGACCGGCGGGCAAAGCGCGCGGCGGCAAGCTAGCGCGTCGCGCGCGCTCCTTCAAGGAGGACTTCCTGGAGAAGCTTTCACAGATGCGCTCGCCGGGTGGAACCGCTGGGGGTGGCGGCGGGGGTGGCAGTGCCGCTGGAACCCGAGCGGCCTCGCCCTCCTCGCCACGAGGTGCTCCGAGTGTCACCATCGACAGTCAACAGCAGCAGCAGCAGCAGACGAACGACAAGAATCCGCTGCGAGATCTACACGTTCACGTGAGGCAGGTCCAACTGGCGTTGCTGCACTTCCGGGATGTCGTGTCGAAGAACAAACTCGAGATGCTGCCTGGTAATGGGACCGTTGTGCTGGATACCGTCACCACGATACACACGTTGCTCAAGTCGTATCTTCTCTATGAGAATAGGTGAGCTTCTTTTTTTTTTGTAACGGTAATTCTTTCATTTTCTTTTTTTTTAGAACTTATCATCTTATTGAGTATCTTTTAAATTAATTTCATCAGGCTGTCATTGACATCGTATACTCAGTATATGAATTAAACTTTTATAGTCTTTTCAAACCGTTGTTTCTCACGAAAAATAAAAATTGAAATGTGGCACGCTGCCATTCTCGATACTCGCGTTACATTTCATACTTTAGATTGATCGCGGCAATTTCGAATGACAAACGCTTTTCTCGGGACGAAGCTAACTTATTGCTGCGCGCGTTTCACATTTTTTTTTCTTGCAGAATTTTTCAACGTCCTTAAACAGAACTGCTAGAGCTCCTCGCACGCGCTTGTATAAAAGTAATTTATGCATTTTTTATGGAGTCTAATATTTTTCAAGGCTTCTCTTCCGTGCTATTAAATTCATCGCGGGGAATAAAAAAAAATTTTCGCTCCGAGGATATGCATGGGAATTAACACTTGAATGAACGCTACATTTTCTTCTCTTTGTCTCTATTCATTGCTCTACAAGCATTTGCATCGTAAAAGGAGAATTATATATGTACTGCGTTCGTTGCGTTCTCAAATTGTTTTACAGACTTCTTTTTTTTTTATCTCCCATTCTCTATACTTTAAAAAAAAATTTCTGTTTGTTTCCAAAGGTCATTCATTATGTTTATTATTATATCTTACTTTTTTAATGTTGTTTCAGCTCGACCCTCGGCTCGGCGACGAACCAAGTGTACCAGGCATTGGCTCAGCTGTTGAAGCTCTGCGACGACGTTCTGTTGCACGGCGATCAGTCATCGGCACTCGACACGGCTAATGTTAACCACGTGATCGGCCTCGTCGAGGATGCCGTGAAGAACCTCGTCGAGCTTGCTCAGGAGAAGATCTCGAACAAGCAGAAACCTGCCTTGCAAACTTCTAGCAATAGGTCAGCCTCGAAAAATTCTAAACTCTCACTTCTTTGCTATAAATATTCTCAAAAAACAAAACAGAGAAACTTTTAAAACTTTCCGAATAATTTTACGATATATACTCGGTAAACTTTTCACGCGGTATAACTCAATTGAAATAGTCCGTCGTCTAACGCCATGAATCTTGTCGAACGTAACTTTTCAGAACGTCGGGCTACAGTTCGGAGCTGACGCCGCAGCGCAATTCCCTGCCCGACATCCCACTGACGCCAAGGGAACGCCAGATCCTCGAGCAGACGGCAGCTTCGAGTGCGCTCGTCAGAAGTTCACACAGCTCCGAGTCTATCCTCAGGGATTCAAGTCCACCGCCCAAGCCGCCGCTTCCCGACAGGTGAGATTCACTCGAGCTACTGTAAGCCATATGTAGTCGACGTATGTTGTGAGTGATGTACTGTACCTATATATGTATAGCTGGGTTGTGATCTGTCGCTGATACTAATATTACGTTTTACATTCACAGGACGCTCTGTCGGTCAGAGGACAACAACAGCTCGACAGGCATGACACCGCCACCGCTACCCCCTAAACGTCGAACTCGAACGCAACAGCTACATCTAGAAGATCGAGACGCGACAGACGCGAGTATCCTGGCCTCGAGTCTCGATAGGGTGTCACTGCGGAGCCGATCACCCGAAGACTCGTCATCGTTACTCAGCGCATCGGCCGGTAGTCTCGATTCGGCTCTCAATCACTCGCGAGACGAGGACGAGATCAGGGCGATCATGGGGCCGAACGACGAGTCCTTCAGCGACAGCATGGACCTCAGCCTCATGGCTACTATTCAGGGTAAATTTCCAAATGTGGGATGTTATGGTGGGAGTGAGTTTTGGGACAGGAGGAGGCTTTAGGTGAAACGTTTTGTCAGAGAGTGTTATATTAGTGTCGGTGCTATCTATGATTTAATTCTGATGGTCAATTTAATGACTGTTGCGTTATACTGGGTATAATGGACGGAAAATCCAGTTGACTAACTATTGATCTTGATTACTCATTTATTTTGAGAAATTTTGTTCTAGTTGTGTCTGTATTTGGACGTGCCACATTGCCACATATATTTAGAAATTCAAATCTTTCTGACAAAATATTTTTTTTCCGAAGAGAGCTAATGAGGACCGTAAAAATAATTTGATCAACATGGAGTAAATTGCAATTGTTATGCTTGAGTTTAATTGTAATCGTTCAATAATCTATCGTATGATTCATACTGAAAACTTCAATAGTGTCCATCAAAAATTTATAATTTTAATGCACATCCACAAAACTAAGTATGCATTCATTCGTTCATATTTGATTTCTCTCACTCCATCACATGAAATATTTATAAACCAAAAGAAGCCGTCTTTATTTATCAGAAGGTATTAAAAGTTTTACAATGAAACTCAAGCTCCACCACCTTGTGTATGTATTTAGACATTAAGTCATTCATAAAAAAAAAGAAAACGTCATGGAATTCACACTTCTTCATAAATCTGAATTTCTCGAAGAAAAAAATCCGACAACATCTCGCTATACACCTCGAAAGAGTCAACAACCAAAGCCAAAGAGTAAAAGTCCTCGCATTTGGGAGCAAAAAAAAGTCTCTACCTCCCGTCGTCGTCGAAACCGGATTCTCGCGTTCGTCTATAGTATATACCCATATCGTCGCGCGCCTCTGGTCCCAAATATATGGCGATCTTGGCTCGAGATTGCGCAAAAACCCATCCATATGTGTGCGTTATTCGCGCTCTCAGTGGAGACAGCTTAGTCAGCGCGCTACTGCTGCTGCTGCTTAACCGCACACTATACTGCCTCCGCCTGCAGCTGCTTGCCTTCATTCTCCCCGCTTCGACTTTTGTGTCTAATACGTATATCACCATAGCTGCGGAGCCGCACAAGTCTCTCGCTCCAGTCGAGACTCATTTGCGCTTCCAGTCGGTCGCAAAGTAGTTCTTCCCATATAAATACCATCCCGTGTTTTTATATACATTATACATTGTATGGACAGTCATTTGCATTGTTGCTCACCTACTCGCCGATTGTTTTGTTTTGTGGTTGTAACGCTGATTCCCACTGGTAGTTTTGGATTTTTTGTAAGATTTATTTATTTTTTTGTTACGCTACAACTTGTTTTGTTATAATCTTCTTATTCATAATCGACTATATTACTACTATACTTCTATGCCTTAATGATATGATCGCATATGCAGAGGAGAGACAAGCACGATTTTTTCGGCTTGAGAGAAAAAGCCACGTGCGAGCCACGAGATGGATGGCGAGAATTCGAGATTTTGGTTCACTGAGATTACGAAGCCTTTTTACTTTAATCTTAATGAGCGTACGTATTTTTAGTTTGTTTTTTGCCAGAACCTTTGCTTTTAATTTATATAGATTTATATAGTGTCCAAGTGTCTTGGTTTCAATCGAGCTGACGCGAAGTTCGATCAAGCTGATCTGATTTATTTATGAAGGTTGCTCGAGAGAGATATTCTCTGTATTATTATTCTCATAGCATCAACTCAGTTGTTACTTCTACTAATTGGTGAAAGAAAATTTAATTTCTTTTATTTTTATTCATTTTTTCAAATAAACAAAATTGAACCACTCATACACAATTCTTTTTATTATACTTTAATTTATTTTACAAAATTAAAAGAACACATACAAACGTAGCTTTGATTGAGTCACTGGAAAAAAAGAAAGAACAGCAGCATAAAAATCCTAAACAGTCCTTCAAAGTCCACGATTCTACGAATCTTCTTTTGTATCTCTGTGCAGGTATGCAAGTAAACGGAAGCTCGCATTGCGGTTGCTGGGACGGATCGGAGACGAGCCTACCCAGTACGATGCTGCTGGGTCAGCAAACCTCTCAGGAAATGCTCGGTCAGTTTACTGGTGAGTATCAACTTGAGCTGCTTCTTATGAGTATGTATGTTGTATAGGCGTGTTACGTCTGCGTTCGAAAAGTAGAGCCGATCGTTGACCCCTTGCGAAAAATCTTGGCAGCCTCAGGTGATGCTTGTCACTTTGTGAGTTTGCTTATCATTTGGATCGTTGACCGATCGGAGATGAAAAGCATTTGGCAGAGGTATACAGTCATCCTGTAACACATTCAAATGGGGATTATTTTTTATTTGTTTCATAGTTTTTATATTCGGAGTTAAAATTGCATACTGTACATAATAGTTCAATGTGAAAGGCTAAGCTACAGCCGCATTTTGAATTCAGACAAAAAGAGAAAAAACAAACAAACTAGAACACCTGAAAGTGAAAGTCGACCGAATAGTCCGATAAAATATTATGAATATATAAAGCAAGCAGTAAGTATATCGCGATAAGACTAACGCGACACGAATTTTTCCAGTCATATTTGATTTACAAGTTCCTGTCTGCTCTCCCAGACATATCATCATGATTTTTCTCTCCATTCAAACGGCTCATTGTCCTCTCAACGATTTACACAGCCAGCACTCTCTGATGGCAAACAGCAATAAACCTCCAAACGAAATTAAACTCCGCGAACCAACAAAAAAAAAGAGACAAAAGTTATTTCATTCAATGGCAAAACAACGCATCGGAGCACTCCATCATAGCGATCGACGCTCTCGCTATTTACTCACGGCTATATTTAAAGAGAGAGAGTGTGCCACACAGCTCTCCAATAAACTCCGACCACAAAAAAAAACACACACAGCAGCTTTTTCGTCGCGGCAGCTGCTGCGGGATGCGCTTCGAGAGCGGATCATTTCTTTCTCGTTAGGCAGTAGCGATATTGCACAACGACACTCCGCAGCTGTAAATAGCCCGCGGTGTTTCGCGTGGGCGTCGAGCCAGTATAGTATAGCTGCTGCTGCTGCTGCTACTGCTGCTGGTATGAATGAGAGTAGTGCAGTGGATTTCTCGAGATAGGACGTGCAGTGCGTGAGTCGAGTGTCCGGTTGTGTCTGTTTTTTTTTGCGCGTGAGATAACGCGACGGGATGGCGAAGAAGACGATGTCGCCGTGGGAGAACATCAAGTCTTGGCTCTGTGAGATTGCTTGCTTTTAGGATTTTTGTTTTTGTTTGAAGGGCTTGAGTAGTTGACAGAATTAATTTTATTATTGAAAGTAATATTGTTTGGTTTGAGATTTGTGTTAATTAAAATTGTAAATTCTTTTAAATAATTATAAATTTTGTGTCGTATATATATAGTTCTAAATTTAAGTGGGACGAAACGGTGGCATAGGATTAAAAGTATTCTTAATGCGCTGGGGCATTATGGCTTCCAGTTATTTTTAAAAATTGAATGCACTTTATTGGAAACTTCTCGTATCAACAGTAACAAGAACACGATACGCAGTTGAACGTTTTATTCAAAAGGATAGCTAATTTGTATTCAGATTTAATTTGCAAATCAATTGAATTTTCCTATACCTACGAGTTAGTTTATCAGGAAAAAAAAATATTGTCATTACAGTTCATAATTCTTATGCACAATCGAAATGAGCAAAAAGAAAGATTGACGAGAGAAACCATAATTCGAGCCATAATTTCTTTTGCTACCTATATCAATTTGAATATACTTCACGCCTTTCTCGTGAATGAAAGAGAACAACCGCTCTGATTCTGCATATCCTCAGATTTGAATATTACGCGCAGGCAATTACAATACCTAAGCGTGTCAATGCTGACATAAAATTATTGACTCTGCGATTGTCTTCGTCTTGAATTACTCCGAACAATCTTTACAACTGCGCATTTAAAATAATGTAAACTTTACTAAAATTTACCTAAAATTTTCATTTATATCATAACAAAAAAACATACGATGGTGCACATCTCTGACGTTGAATAATTGCAAAACCAAACCTTAAGAAAAGCCTCACGCAACAAACACATCTCGCCACCCATCCCCAATTACTCAACACCAATCAATCACCAGCACTACTAATCAAACCGATCTATCTCTCTCTCTTTCTGTCTCCACAGGCATCGAGGCGAAGATGGAACGTCTCTCGACGCAGACGCAGGAGTCGGGCTTCGTGTCGATGCACTCGCAACGATCGTCGTCCCAGAGCTATACATCGACAGCCGCTGCAGCGACGACGAACCTCGTGTCCAAACGATCCTCCCAACAGAGCAGCCTCAGTTACAACTCCCAGAGCGTCCAGTCGTTCACCCAACATCAGAGACTATCCGCTGGCGAGAGCACCACGACCAGCAACGGTTCAATCCTCAGTCACAAGACTACTAGCATGACTAGCTCAAGGAGCGTTCATAGTGCGAGCAATATTGGAGCTGATCCGTCCTTCATGGAGAAACTGGTATATGTGGGTGTTGCATGGTCTTATGTCGTGTTTTATTGTTGATGTTTTTTTTTTTAATTTAGCAAGTATATCGATACGAAAAGCATAACGAATTGTAGCGTTGAAAGTTTGACTTTTAAATATTAAAATTGAAGAGCTCTTTTACAGTAATTATTTAAAGATATCGATTTATAATGGCAATTGCATTTTTTGTTTCGCATAGTTTAGTTTACTAGTGGGTAGAATACACGGAGAAAAAATTCCTATTTCCCTCGCAAAACTGCCCTGTTGGGCCTGTTTGGGTCGCTCATGCTGTAACTGCCTGAACCTATACTGTTATTTTTTTTCTCTCCGGCTTTTCTTACCGTGTAGGTTGAGTGTAAAATATGATACTAAATTTAAAAAAAAAAATAAAAAAGCCTCAAAAACTCTTTAATCAACCGCCTAACATTATAAAAACATTCCAGGAAATCGAGGCACTGGCCAATTCTGATGTAAATGGAATACCCCCGGCACTGCCGGAAAAGCGTTCGAAGCGCCGAAAAGAGCGTCTGCCCTCGCAGTATGATAACGTGCCGGAGAACGAACACCTATCGACCTGTAGTCTTCACACCGCGAGCAACGGCAACAGTCCCATCGACAACAGCAGGCCGCCGCCACTTCCGATGAAGAAGCGACACAGTAAGTTGACGAGCAGTCCGTCCTCGACGCGATATCTATCGTCTATATGTTTCAGCGAATTTCTGATGAACTATCGCTTGTAAATGTCTTTCGGGGATAACTTTTCTGTACCTCTTGCAAAAGGGACGGTGTTGCTTTGGGGAATACTATTAACGTTGTTGACTCTCACGATTGTTGAATATGGGCAAATTTAAAAATTCTGTTCTCAATGTGATTTGTTCTTAATGATATCTAACAAATTGTTATAGCTGTTTGTTGATTGATATATTTGTAATCGTGAAACTTTGTTGACTGGCGGATGATTGATTGTCAAAGTCGAACGTGAGATTTTTTAAATCAACGGCAAAGTTTCACGAAGCAAGTGACCGGGAAGACTGATAAGTACGTGATTTCAAATATAGATGACGTGAATTTGTAGCTTACCAGTAAATCGCGCGAAACGATAAAACCACAACTAATATATCTATTTCCCTAATCTGTCTGCGATATGATGTTGAAACTGATGTAATGTTTTGTTGTCCTCCAGTGTTCCAATCTGTGGCATATTCCGGTAAGTGGGATTTTTCGCCCACACAAACTCTACAATCCTCGGCAAATATCCACACGCTAAGTTGCATTCCGACGATCAATATATATCATATGTTCTAATTATTCTTTTTTTTACCTTAATTTTTTTCTGTTTACATATTACACAAGCTTATTATATGGCATGTTTGCTGTTGATTATTATCACAATCTTTTGAAATCTCACCCTCGCAAACATATTCATATTTTTACATATGGCATTTGAGCTTGAATTTTTTCAATTAACATTCACATATCACACGGCTGTCATCTCATTTTGCTTTTTATATATTTACGTACACACAATAAGTCGTTGAACGTGACGATCATTGTTTCTTAGCGAGATGCATTGAGTCTCATTTTGTGTATACATTGATGAATTACGGCTTTATATTATATGTGCTATGGACCATGAATTTAATCTACCACGTTTTATTTTTGCTTTTTTCCAACATGATTTAGTGTGCACACTTCATTATTTTCAGCTAAAAGTAACAGCTCAATAAACAGAAGAACGAATTGCTTTTTTTTAAGCACACAATTTTATAAATTTCCGTATAAAACCATCCCTGAAATTTACAACTCGAATAACAATGCATGGCTAAATAAACAGAGGGAAATCCAATACGTGAGAAAGGAAGCAGAGCAACAAACAAATACCTCGCGGTCATATATACATGACTTACCGTATGTTACAGCGCTCATCGAGTGCGTGCTCGCGCGAAAACACGCATCGACATCTTCAACACTCTAATCCACTTCGGCGCACCTATATCTATATACCGCTCGCAGCGGGAGAGCCGTAATTATCTCATCATCGAATTGACCTTTCCGTCTTCCAGGCATCAGGCTCTGCCGTCGCGGTTAATTGTCGCACACGACTCGCGCGCGCGCGTTGCACACCTTTTTCGCGCGACATCAGTCCCGAAGATACTTCCGAGCGACACGCATCGTCTCGTTTGTCTTCGTTTTGTTAATTTCGCTCTCGTATGTATAGGTATGAGATTATAAGAGTACAGTACACCGGGTTTTTTTTTTATCGCGTTGCGTAAGTAGAGTCTGCAGAGCGCCAAAAGGATGCTTTTCCTCAGGCTGCACGCGTATTCCAGTGAGTGGACCGCCGTTTTGTTCTGCTTGTCGTTGATCTTTCTGTTTTCGAGACGAGAAAGAGATAGGTATAGTGTCTTGTCCGTCGGCTGCGTTATTTTGGTTTGTGAAATTTGTTATTGTATATTAGTATGCTGTTTGCGATTTGTAATTACGATCAATGATAAGTGAAAGTATAGTGGTTTCAAGGAAAGCGTGCACCTTTTTGGTTTAAAAATTGTTATCAGAAGAGTGTGTTACTGTTAATTCATGTGCATATAACAATGTAAATAATATTTGGTATAGAAACGCAGCTGATAATGCAGACACTCATCTCATAATTACTTTGGCGCTTGCTATATTAATCCTCACACGCCTACTTAAAACATCCGCGCGCAATTCAACCCTGTGCAGCATTCTCATATTGTATAGCACAAGAAACAAATGCAAATCCTCGTGCCTGCATCTGTCAGCAAAAAACGCGCATTCAATGAGAAATCGCCATTGTTTTCTTATACGAGCCGCTGGTATTATACACACTATTATACACCCATTGTTGTTTCACCAAGTGCAATTTGTATATTTCGCAGAAGCGTTATAAATTTATTAACCTGGATCATCTTATATCTGTATACCCGTCGATTAGATATTGCGTCGTACTTATCGATAAAAACAATTCTTGAAAACAATACTCGCTCGAAGTAAATATGATTGATTACACGTGAACTTTGAAAAAGCCGAGAAAGTATTTTTTTTTTTAATCCAATGTACAAGTTTATCGCTCATCACCCGGTATCTAATCGACGTTTCCAAAAAATCCTCTGGAGTCACGAACGCAGAACCATCCCGCACACTTACCTTCGATTTTTTTTCACAATATAAGATACACTTTTTAGTCCCGAAAAGTTTGTAAATCTTTATCGAACCACTCATCATGTATGATATACTACATTTACTATCAACCGATCGATATGATCACGCTGTTATTTATATATACATATTATATAT
>UCQR01010009.1:0-11600 GCA_900474235.1 Cecidostiba semifascia | reverse complement strand
CTTTAATATACAGCGCCTGCGGTAGGCAACCGCAAATACAGCCGTGCAAGCACGTTTGCCTGTATCTCATAATTTTTCCTTGATAATTTCCAGCAGTTGGGATCGTACGGATTTTCATTGCTTTGTCCGGATGGAACAGCGAGAATTCTGTCTTCTAGGATGAACGATACTTGCACGTGGATCGTCGATCCACGACCAGTAATCCTTGCAAACAAGTACGGTAAAACGAAATAAAATATAAAAATTAAAAAAAAATCAAATTATACTCATAATTCTAGAAACGTCGCACACATCGTTCTCGACAAAGTAACCGACAAGGGCGAGGAGAAGAGCCAATTCTACCAAGTCATACACTCGTCTTACGTATTTTCGTATTTGAAAAAATTGGAAAAACCAACGAGCACAAAGGAATACCTGCTGAAACGTAAGCTTGATTGCAATAAAAAACAAAAATACTAAAGCCAATATTCGATTTATAATACACATGAAAAAAAAAGTTCCAGGATACTCGAGCGCATCGGTAAAAGCTAAATCGACATGTCGATCAAAGCGCGTCGTTCGCTGGTGCGTATCTTCCAGCCTTGAAGCAAGAAAGTGTCAATCATTGCAGAGAGCATCAAACGCACTGGAGCTCAGTCCCAGTTTCACCTGCGTTCAAATGCCAAGCAGAGATGAATGTATTCGAGCTGTGGGTACTTTCAAATCCGACGTCTTTGCGGCCAAACCCGACGAGAGATGTCAATCTAAAAAGTATATGCCGTACCTAGCTTGTTGAATTCGTAATTACATATTAGATTTGTAAAAATTAATAGGTTTCTGTAGACTGGGCTTGAAATCGATTATCGAGATGTTAGCTAATGGAAAGGACGAGTACAATAACATTGCGGCTGTCGTGAGAAAGGAATCGAGATTTAGAACTGTGAATGATTTGAAAGATGCCAAAGCTTGCTTTTCTGGCTATCGGAATGTTGGTAGGTTTGCTTTGTATTGTATGTAATATACTCAGATTCGTTATTTCATGAATTGTTTTACAATGTGTTTAGGATGGAATGCTGTCTACTCGGCTTTAAAAAATAACTCAGATCGGCAACGTCTCGATGACGTAGAATCTATCTCAACTTTTTTCAAGGAAAGCTGCGTTTTGAATATTGACGCGAAAAAGCAGAGTTTTCCGAAAAATTTGTACTCTCTGTGCAAAAATAATGGTGATGGCTTAGTTACTTCTCTTATGTATGATCGTTACGATAAAATTTATTTAATGCAATTGTTAAAACAGAGTCAAACTTAACACTGGAGGAAAAGACCTTCAAGTGTCTTGAGGACGGCGCAGACGTAGCCTTTGTAAATGTGAGCGCTGTAAGAGCGTATGCTTCGCGTAAGTTAAAATTTTTGGCCACAGTGTTAGAACACTCATTTTGTCGAGCATATTTTCCGTGTCTTATCTCGAAACATCTTTTCAGGTAACGTCGTATTCAATTTCAAGTACAGATTGCTTTGTCCTAAAAACGAAGTCGACGAACAAAGCTCGTGTTTTCTAGCAAAAGTCACTTTGGGCTCGGTAATGTATATGACTCATATATAGCAATATAGGAAAATAATTCCGAGTAAATATTTTTCAAACTTTCGTTAAACAGATTCTTGTGCATGAAAATATCACAAAAATCAAAGAGGACGATATCTTCTTGACGTTCTTGGGCTTAAACCGGTATTTCGGAAGGACTTTCGATAGGGAAACCCCGATGTTTGAAATGTATGAGCCGTACGAAGACAAGTCGAACGTACTGTTCCCTGTGAGCAATGAAATTTTCGAATGATTAAATTTATTACTCAAGTGCAGTAAAAAAAAAATTTATTTCTTTTTCAAGGACGCGACAATGAAACTACAAAGAACCTCACCCGATGTACGATATGTTAGCTACGACGAAGAGTCAGCTCACGTTTTACCGAAAGTTCGACGATTAGGAAAAAATTTTAAGAGCAAAGCGAACAGCCATTCAAAACATTTGTCTTACTCGATTTTCGCTGTGATCAATGTATTCTGTGCTCACTGTTTGTACGTCAGACTATTTTAGCGAAATAAAACTGTCTACACATCTAATCTGATACGACTAATTAGTATACGATCGTGCAAATCTCGCAACATTGAAAAAAAATGATCTAAAAACATTCCACTATATTCGAAAAAAATTTTAGATTCACGACGACGCGCGATAAGAAAAAAAAGGTGTCAACAACAGATGTCTGGTTAATTTCGCGTTTTGAACAGTACCGCAACTACTACGTGATTTTCCCCCGCTAGAAAGTAAATTGATATACCGATATAATATTCCTCCAGCGGCTCTCGTATATACAACGAGTCTTTTCTTTTTATTCCAAAGCGGAGTATCTGCCGCCGCGACTTTCGGGTCCGCAGTCGTTTCGAAGCCGCGCGCGCGTGCGCTGTATTATATTCGAATCGGTCTTTGTATACTTGTTCGATATTATAACGACATATGCTGATGAGATCGGTTTAATGTCGATGATGCATTTCTGACTTGTTTACCGGTAAGGATGAAAGTGAAAGTGTAGAATAATTTTCAGTGGAGTGTCTTATAAGTAATAAACAAGATTATTGGTATACGACTTTCTTTGGGTGACTGTTGGAAATTTTCAAAATTATAAATATGGCTTCGAAAATCTTGTGGACGATTTTTTTTGTGGTATCGTCTCTCGAGATCTGTTGGAATGCCGTGGATGCCGGTGCATGTGAGTATCTTGCCTTATCACACACTACATAGTTTTTAGTTTCTTTTTTTTTTAACTATATTCGTTTAAAATAGCTTGACGTCAGTAGAGAAGTGTTCAATTCCGCTTTAGATATTTTCAACGTAGAAAGTTCGCCAATGTAATTTCCGGAACAGAAATTAAGCTTTCACTTTTTTTGGATTTCAACTAATCCGCAATTGTATATGTAATAGTGATTTATTTCGGAGAAGCTCTATTACACGTAACCGTATTCCAGAAATTCTGTCCACCTGTGTCAATAGAGGAAAAGAGGTCGTTTCGTTAATTTCCAAATCCGTATTTTAATTCGGGCATCGCAGAAGTATAACATGTATATGTAAATCAAGCTTGTTTTATCATCAATAATCTACCGAAACATTATCAAAGGGCTTAAAGGAGATTTTTCTTCCACATCAACGACCGTTTATCGAGTATAGACGGTTTTTCCTGCATCATCAGAGTAGCGACGAGATAGTCCCGGCACACAGAGAGAAACACGCAAATGACTCACATCAGTGATGTTCTCTCCTTCACTTTTCCTCTTTCTCATAGCCTTGACAATCGCGTCTGGCTCGCTCGCTGCTATGTAAACATCACAGGATACACTGTTCGCCGGCTTTTTCGACTGTCTTTTTTGAAAGAATCAAAACTGGATTCGGTACTTTTTATGAAAAGGCACCTGAGTGTGTGTTGTATGCACAGGTCGACGCTGTAAGATTGGAAATGTTATATTCGAAGGAAGAGAGTGGATTTATGACTATTGCATATATTATTGTGCTATATGATTTGTTTTCACGTGTATTTCCTTGAGTCCGTCGATTGAAATAGATAATGTCAAGTACCTTCATATCACTGCGTTTCAAAATGCAATGCGTAGAAAGTGACAATAGCGATTAACTTGAATACGTAAGAATATTAAAAATTAAATTTGATGAATTATTATTCTGTGAACAGTGAAATTCTGCGCTACAACTAAGAAGCTGTCGAGAACCAATGATGCCTTGATGCGAACTTGTAAGGACATCCAGCAGAAAGCGAGCGAAATCAACTGTGTAATAGTTGACGATAGGTATTAAAAGACATTTTTTTATACGCATAACTCGAAAATTGTAAGCTATTCCACAAAACTGGCAATTTATTTTGCAGGCTCACATGTTTAAGAATGTTGGCTTCCGGATCAGTG
This sequence comes from Cecidostiba semifascia, assembly GCA_900474235.1. NCBI lineage: Eukaryota > Metazoa > Arthropoda > Insecta > Hymenoptera > Pteromalidae > Cecidostiba > Cecidostiba semifascia. Next base: position 7,654 of record UCQR01010009.1, on the reverse strand, counting down.
GATTTTACCGTTCTAGAACCCGAAGATTTGACTATCCTTCACACGGATGTCATCAACAAAAGCGACCTCTCGATAACCCACGAGCTGAAAATGTTCTCCGAAAGTTCGTATCTTTCAGAATAAATATTTGATATTATTATTTTACAAGTGTGTAAATCTTGATGTTTGTTTTAGATCAGCCCCAGCACGACGTCGAGATGATCGCGCTCGTGAAAAATAAGTTTGACAACACGTGGATCACGAAAGATAAGAGGCTTTGTTACGTCGGTTTCGAGCTGGGATACACGCCGACTTACCATTACCACTACACATCGGTATAGCTACAAAGAAAAGCTTCGAATTATTATATGAATTTTTATTCATATATACGTTATAATGACTTATTGTTTCAAATCTCTGCGCAGTACTTCGAGAGGTGGCTCATAACGAAAGAATGTGACCCCAAGAAGACACTGTTGGAAAATCGTATAGCCGATCTGTCCCAGCACTTCGAATCGGCTTGCATAGCTGGACCTTGGTCTCTCGATGCTGCTTATGACGGAGTATTGAGTAAGATAATATTTAAAAATTGACAATTCAATCAACATCCGTGATTACGTGAAAAAAATGTCATTTTTAGAATCCAAGTACAAGAACCTATGCGCCCTGTGTGGAAGTCCTGTTGGATGCTACGAAGGTGACCGATTCTACGGTATGCAAGGTGCGATCAACTGTCTGTTGGAGAACGTCGGGGACATTGCTTGGCTTAATCGAGAAGACGTTAAGCCACATTTCGCAGTAAGACATAACATGTTTCGTATACTGACTTAATTGCCCACAATTTAAAAGTAAAATTTGTCTTTGTCCCACAGGAACTACAGTCGTATGGATTTAGCATGCTTTGTCCTGATGGTATGTTTATTCCTCTGTCTGAAAACAAAACTTGCACGTGGATTGCCGAGCCCCGTCCCACTATTGTGGCGAGAAGGTAAATCCCATCAGGAAATAACAGCTTTCTGATAAAAATAACTCTTACACGACATCTTTCGACTTTTTTTTTTAAAGCGACGTTGCCGATCGCGTAGCCAAGACGGTGACCGATATGGGAAATTCCGGAAAACTGTTTTATCCGGTAATCCATGCCTCGTACAAATTCTCTCACTTGGCTAGCATGACGCCGGCTTTGACACCCGAGGACTACACGAGACGATGTAATTCAAATTTTTCTTATGTCCCTGCATGCCGTATCTTAAAAAATTATCACGAAAAATCATGCGTATATAATATGTTTTAGTCCCTGGTTACTCGAGTTCAAGGGTGCACCCGACTTGCCACCCCGAGAGGACGATACGTTGGTGCGTCTCCTCGAACATCGAGGCGAACAAGTGCGGATGGATGCAAGCAGCAGCTGTCGCAGTCGACATTGAGCCAAGAATTTCGTGCATTCAGCAGAAGGATAGAAAATCGGCCCTCGAAGCTGTCAGGGACGACCGCTGCGATATTTACGTCGCGAAGCCCGAGGAAGAGTTGCACGCGAGGAAGTAATACATATTGTATATCGTCGTTGTTTGTGAAATAATATTGTATAGCTTGTATAATTTTGAATTTTTCTTTTCAGCATGAATTTGACGCCGATTGCCCATATAATTTCTAACAAGGATTTCGAGGCGAGCAGATTCGCAGCTATCGTTAGGAAAGATGCCAAGTTCAAGAATTTTAATGACCTCAAGGGCTCGAACGCTTGCTTTACTGGTTACAAGAGTGTCGGTAAGAAATTGTTTTTCAAGTTATTGATTAAAAAAAAAAAAAAAAAAGATTACGAACAATTACCTTTTCCGCAGGCTGGAATGCGTTCTTCTCCATTTTGAGAAATAGCTCGTCCAAGTGGGACTGCGAGGACGACAAGGCGATATCTCAATTCTTCAACCAATCTTGCGTTTACGGGCTAAATGAGAAGAACACTACGGTTCCCAAGAATTTGTACTCCCTGTGCAATCGGACGCAATTCGAGAAGAGATTGGGACCGGAAGAGAATACGTTCAAGTGTTTGATGAACGGGGGAGATGTCGCTTTTGTTAACGTGAGCGCCGCTAAGAAATATTACTCAGGTATACTTTTGATTAGCTGAATTAAAATTGTTATTATGAAACTTGAGAGATATCGCTGATTTTTATTGTAACCTGCAGGTTTTTCGATATTCCATATGAACTACAAGATGCTCTGTCAGGATGAATCTTACGAAGGAGCAGAGCCTTGCTTTATTGCAGAAACTACTTTAGGATCGGTAAAATTATCTCACATGCATATGAATTTAAAAAATTAATTTTATCACGTACAAAATGATGAGAAAATTCTTTTTTTTTTTACTTAGGTTTTAGGAAACAAAAATATTACGCAAGTGAGGAAGGAGGAAATTTATTTGATGCTCTTAGCGCTCGATCGGTTTTTCGGAAGAACTTACGATCGAGAAACACCAATGTTCACACTGTATGGACCTTACGAGGGTCAGTCGGATGTGATTTTCCCAGTGAGTAACTTCATCTTTCTTTTTTCTTTTTCTTCTCACCAATGGATACACGTATAAAATCAACTTCTTTTTCGTTCCAGGATAACACGCAGCATTTGCAGAAACATGTTGCTGATCTTCGACATGGTCGAACGTACGAGGAAATCCTGGAAAGTCTTCAGGATAAGGTTGAATGCGGTATGTCAGGTAGTTCGTCTCTGAGCAACAGTCTACTTGTCCTCTTTGTAGTTGTGATTTTTAATGCATTAAGGATATTTTCAACCTAGTCGTGTAAAAGTATTATTTGTCTGTGTTGATGATGTATGTACTTTGCGAAACAATAGTGATAAATAAAAATTGTTTTTCCAAAATTTTTTGTATGAATTCTTCGATTATGAAAAACTATGTTTTACTACTGCCTTACCAAATTTTTACGGATAATGTAAAGTAAAATCTGAAGTCGCTCGTTTATATCAACCGTCGGTTGGGTAGGGACCGTTATAATCTATCTTATTTGAATTACTGATGATAAGTCTATCAAAGATTCAAAAGTTCTTCTATTATGTAAATTAATAATTCTTTTAGTTAAAAAAAAATGTTTTTTATAATGTTTTCAAACTCGAACGGAAGTGAGGAGATTCATATACACCGCTTTCACTTGTAGAAACTTGCTTTTTCATACACAGCACACACGTTACGCTTCACACCTTTTGATAAGCGGGTCCGATAAGATTTTCACGCGCCCACCTGTGTAATTTGTGAACGAAGAATGGAACGTAAAAATGTGGGCTAATTGCTAATTTGAATACACCGCATAGTTGAGTGATCATCAATCTCAACAAAGTTCTTCACCATTTAGTAACAACTATTCTATATTTATCTGTTATACCTTTTTATGGATCTGAATTCATAACGCATACATTCCTGTCATGTGTGCACACCTACTCCACTTTGCCCTGTGAATCATGAGCCTTATCAGCGATTCTTCTGAGTTTTGAAATGCCGCGCGGGTGTCTAACTGTGTCTCATCGTACTTGTCGCCGTATACACACATCAGTATATCTCGGAGCATCGCATTATCACATACCGGTGTATTTCGTCGCTCCTATAAAAAAAGTGTCATTTCATAGTAATTCGTTATATACTTTTTATATTATTTTAAAATGTGCTCGTAGTTTATCACAATTGTGTCGAAAAATTTGACGATAAAAAAATAATGAGTCGAAACAGCGACGAAGTGAGAGAAATAACAGCTGATTCTGTGTGGCAGCAGTTCAAGCAGCTATTTTCCAGTAGCATTTACGTTATAGCAGGGGTCATCGGAGTGCTCCTGCTTGTTACGATCGTCGCGGTCGTCGTCATTCTGACAGGTAAAATATTTTACACGACATAGTTGTGTCATCAAAACGTGACTAATAATTTCACGAATCCAGGTGGAGGCAGTTCCGGCGATGTAGCAATCGACTACTCAAAAGCTCTCCTCGTAAGCGATGAGCGAGATATTTGGGCATTGGATCTCAACAGTCAGAAGAAGACGAAATTGATGAAATCCTCGAGAGGAATCGCTGCGTTCGATCTGTACAAGAAAGATACGATCTATTGGCGAGAATTCGGCTCGTCTTGGGTGAATTCTCTCTCGACGAAATTTCACAATCTCACCCAGACGAGAGAATGGGATCCGAACTCCATAGCCGTGGATTTCGTCAGCCACAAGGTCTACGTACTCGATGGCTACGCTGGAAAATTGAACGTTTATGATCCGAAAAGTACGAAATTCGGAATCGCTGTTGCCGATCTGAAGAATCCAGTTGACATAGATCTGGATCACACGCGTGGTCTCATGTTCATCGTGCAGAAATCCGATTCGGTAACTTGCGAACATCAGTTTTCTTTCTATTTAATGTAACTTCGTATAGTATCGGATAAAGTATAGCAACTTGATTTTATTTTTTAGATACTCAAAGGTAACATGGACGGAACTTATTTCAAGAAAATAGTTGTAAGCTTAGGTGTGACAGCCTTATGCGTGGACACCCAGACACCTAAGCTTTATTGGGCTGACCTCATGACAATCGAAAGCTCCGACTACGACGGTAACAATCGGTTAACCGTGGCTATAACCGGTACAACCATGAGTCTTGGTGTCTCAGGAAATCGGCTCTTCTGGACGAGACCTCCGTTTAATTCCAATTTCAGAACGCTATGGTCCTGCACTACGACTAACGGCGTGTGCAGTGAAAGTGACTTTCAGCAGTTACCATTCGATGATCCGAAAGCGATAAAGGTGTACACTGGTGATATGCCGAGTATCGGTAATCCCTGCGAGGAGGCTAACGGAGGCTGTGAACAGCTTTGTCTACTCACAGCCAACGGTGGCCACACGTGTGCCTGTTACGTCGGTTACCAGTTAAAGGACGAGTCGTACAACTGCGAACCGGTTAAGGAGTATGTCATGTACGCACGTGGTCAATTCTTCAGAGGGAGAATCCTCGACGATAAGAAGCAGGCTTTTAGCGATGCGATAATACCGATCCGCTTTCACACGACTGCTTTGAGTAACAAGAGAACTATTGACTTTGACTACAATTTTCACACGAAGACCATTGCATTCAGCGACGATCGGTCTATCAACACCGTCAATCTGACGCACGAAGAACCTCAGGGTATTTACAATAGGGACAATTGTATCAGAGACGTTTGCTTCGATTGGGTAACGAACGACGTACACTACGTAAAAGACAATTGCGATACTGCGGAGAACACTACTCTGGTGACACTCAGACCGAAAGAGAACACGTACTTCTGGAAGACGTCGCGAACCTTTCATTACGGTGTGGGACATCCAACTTCTCTGGTTGTTCATCCCAACAACGGCTGTCAATACTTTACGATACTTCACAATAACGAAGGCCGGATTTACAGGAAGTGTGGATTGAAAATGATGCCGTTTTTGAGCGACGAAGCAATATACGTGAACGAAACTGGACTCGCAATAGACCACGAAGAGGATAGGTTGTACTGGTTCAATCCCAGTGCTACTGAACTTCTAAGTGCTAGTTTGGAAGGTTTGGACGTTAAGAGCATCGATATCTCCGTAGTTCGCCATCCGATATCAGTTAGTGTTTACGAGCGATACGCGTACGTCGCCAACCTGACGAGTATTTGGAGGTTCGATAAATTGACGGGATCGGATGTTAGAAGACTATCGCCTACAACGGACGAGAACGATTCCAACGAATTGATAGCCGGCGTGAAGATATTCGGTCAGGCAGTGCAGAAAGTGAAGAGCGACAATCCGTGCGCCATTGAAAATGGTAACTGCGAGCAATTCTGCTTCCGTGTTCCGAGGATTATTATCAGTGAATCGAAGATGATGAACGTTACTGGAGAAGTGCAGAAGATCTGCGAATGCGAAGATTACAAGACGATACAAGGCGATGGTAGATCTTGCAGGGATATGGTCGAGTATGGGTCGATCTCTTTTTACTCGTAAAATGAGATTTTGTCTTAATTTATTTATTTGAACAAGACTGTGTTTTTTATAATTAAATTCTTGATAACTATATGGCTCTCTTTTTCTTTCGCGCGTTATATATGTCTCTCTCTCTCTCTCTCTCTCTCTCTTTCGCTTTTCACATGCATATGATACTATACGTATATATGCGCTGCTGCTGGAGATCGAAAATACGAGGAACAAGTGGCTCACCATCTTTGTGATACTGATGGTCTATGTACGTGTGTAGGGTGTTCATAAATAACAACTAAATAAAGGCAGTTTCATTCGGAGACTAGCTTTTTCTAATTGCGAAGCTTGCGATAGGATGCATGAATGTGTGGTCGAGAGGATTGTGTGATCATGTTGGACTTTGGCGCTAATTAGTCGTGTAATGCAGTATGGAAATATATACTTTGATGATTGATAAAAATTAATTATATATTTCACTGCATTTTATTGAATACTATATAATGTACAATGTACATAATATTAAGAACTAGTAGGTTTAGTTACTACTGCAGGTCTGTACACATCACATTCGCACGACCAATAGACCTTTGTTCCAGTAACACCTTTTAGGCATTCTCCAGCAAAAGATCCTTTAGACTTGCATGAAAAATTACAATTCATACAACATTCACTCATCTTACTGGCGCACGTTGTAACATAATATAAATTTTCACAAATTAAAATGAATACTTTTTAGCGCTCGTGTTGAACATTTGCAAAAATGTATTAATACCAATTGAGGTATAATAATACAACTATATATCATCTATAGAATAATATACAAGTGTTGTACTAGTTTTAATATAGTCAATATATCCGAAAAAACTACAGATGACATTTCATTTTTCATTAGCTTCACATGCAACGTATCTATTCATTCAATTTTCGAAAATATACTGAATCATTTTTTCCAATATATTGTGTACCAAGAACGTAAATTGGGCTTTTTTAGACCGAGTGTGGTGTTAGCAGTGTAGGAGTCAAAGGCCATGCGTTTGCAGGCCGAAGACGAGTATACTGAAACCAAGCGAGGTCCGAAAGCCTGTCTGAAAGTCCACTTAATTGCACACTATATTTTTTGTAATGTGTGTACTTATGGATTTTTGCGTTTTTTTGGCATATTAAGTGAGGCTGATGTGACCGTTTTCCAAGACGGCAAGCACGTGCTTATTAGATTAGATATTTGAAAGGAAAACATAATGCTGTCTCAATCATTGATAATCTTCTTGAAAATATTGAAACCTTTTTCAATATTTTCATGAAGATCATCGATGATTGAAGCAAAATATGTTTTTCTGTCAAATAATTTACTAACGCTCGCCCTTGACTCGTACTGCAAACTCCATACTTGGTCTAAGAAGGCCCACTTTACGCCCTTGGTACATAATATACTATATTATATATTAAAAAATAAAAAATCATAAACGATTGTTTAGATTCACCCAAAAAGGCGAATACATAAAGAGCAAGTGTAACTTACTGCCAGCATTCACTTCGGAATACATCATTACAACGATGAGTAGCAGCAAAGCAGTAGTTAAAAACTTCATGATGTTTTTGAATTACTCTTCTGGGCTAGAGATATTCCTGATAATACTTCTCCGTCGATTGATTTTGCCAACTGCGTACATATCGCTATGTGCAAAGCATGACGCGCCGGCTGG
>UCQR01010008.1:0-11426 GCA_900474235.1 Cecidostiba semifascia | reverse complement strand
CGTTAAAGATTTTAGAACTCTTCTCGAGTTCCCTGCCATTTCACAATCTTGTAAGGTATCTTCACATAAATTCTTTTTTTTTTATTATCTATTACCTACGTACTTATACATAAACTCAAATGAGTAACCTAAAACACTCGGATTTTCGCTGTTCAGTTCAGACTGTTCTGCTCATGTTCTAGTATAGCGATCCGAAAAATCACGTGACAAGCAGAACCATTTATTCTGTTCGTCTATAGGTACCTATGTATATCTAATAGCACGGAATATAGAATATATCGCCGACAAAAGTAGCGGGTCTTTCAATGTGTTGAGATGAGTTCACATAAATTCTTCAACTCATCTCTGTGAGTGTTTTGCGTGCAGCGCGACCGCGACGTCACATCTGTTTCGCCTTCCGTGTTCCGTGCATCCGTGCATGTATGCTTGATGTCATCATTATTAAAGATAAATTATAATCTCTCTATTGATGTCTGGAATAAAAATTTGTTACTACGTATCTTCAATGAATTTTATAATAATTGGCTTATTTACATTTTATTACTTTATTGCAACTTAAATTTTGTTTGCATTTTTTTTATCACTCGTAGATATATTACATTTATAGTATAATAAATTATAAATGTATTTGTTACGCAGAAGACAGGAAAATTTTGTAATGTCCCGCGCCCTCGTATATTTTGTGATGTCGAGAGCTCGCTATTCAAGATTCCAAAAATTAAAAACTCGAATCGAGATATGTCGCAAATCACGGTGATTTTGCCCTCTTGATGTGCAGCCAACGTCAGGTCTTATATGTTGTCTTTCTGCTTGCGAAAAAAAGTGACGTCTTGGAGTTTACAGTACTTAATGAAGTAAATGTTGCTATTACAATGTCTAATTTTACTTAAGAAAGCTTCGCTGACAGTCAGTTGTATATTTGCGACAGAGTTCAACGTCATTTTTTGTTTCAGTGTGCCTCGAATGCCTTCACTGTGATTTCCTTTGAAACGTGTTGCACGTACATTTCTATGATGTCTGGGATGTTTTGGCACAATAATTATGCACCGTCGGTTCAGATCGACTCGCTTCTCAGCGAAGAGGTAAGCGCTACCTTCACCTATCTATCTTTAATTATGTGTCTCCGTCGAAAATGCTCTAGGAAAGTAAAGTGTTTTTACATTGTACCTATGTAGGTACATGCAAAGAACTTGTTAACCCAACAAATAGCTTAGCCTTTGCTCTCTACTTACACAGCAGTATACAGTGTCAAGATATTTAATTATAGTTCCTCATATAATGAACACATTTTAAGCTAACTTTCTGGCTCTAGCTAAACAGACAATGTCTTGAAGTAGCGTACCTATATAGCGACCTGCAGTTATCTATGAAATGCATGTTACTCAACTGCTCACATTTGCAAATGCTTTGTAGCTGAGTGAGAAATTTGATGCGTACCGGGCATACGTACATTGAAAACAAATACGTAAATAAATGATTGTATTTAATTTCAGGATGTAACACTTCAGAAATTAATGGACGCTGAAGATATTTTACAAGAATGCAAAAGTCAAAATAAAAAATTAATCGAATAGTAAGTGTAAAATACAAAATAACGTAAAGTGCAAAATATGAACTTTTGAAATAATGTTGTAATCTTTAATTTATTCAAGTCTAACAAGATCAGATATTTTGGAAGAATTAGTCAACTTAATAACAGAAGAACCATCTTCTGAATTAGAAGAGCGTTGGCGTTATAAATATTCCAATGTTGCTTGTGAATTACTTACATGTGATGTTCCAATACTCACTGAAAAATTGGCTGGTAATGCAGTAATACTTCTCTTACTGATAATGATCTATACTTTTGGTAATTTTGTATTAAAAGTTATAATATTGAATTTCGATTTTAGGTAATGAAATGTTGTTATCAAAATTATATTCTTTTATTGACAAAGACCAGCCACTGAATCCATTATTAGCGTCATTTTTTAGTAAAACTTTACATGCACTTTTAAGGAGAGCTTCTGATCAGGTAATTTTTTTAAAAATGAAAATATTTGTATGGAGAACTAAAATTAATTAGTGAATTAATATTTTAGAACTGGTTTTCGCACCAATTTGTATGCCTTCAAGTCTTGGAATCATTAAAGAGTCGTAAGAATTGTGTTGATTTATTATTGCAACACATACAAACTTCAGCAATTATGGATTTAATATTAATTCTCCTTACAAAAATTGAGGGAGATGAGATGCGTCAGAACATATTGAATGTAAGTTAACGTTTTTATTTATGAAAAATAATAAATTATTTGATAATCAAACTATCATTAATTTTTTTAGTGGTTGGATGATCAACAGCTAGTTCAAAGATTAGTAAAACTTTTGTCTCCATCTTCAGATCCTGAAAAGCACACAAATGCTTCACAGCTTCTTTGTGATATAGTCAAATCTCCTCGAATGGAGCCTGAAAAACGACCCGATCCTATCTTACAATCTCTACAATCGTAATTACCCTTTTTCTTGTTTAACCTTCTTAATTTTTCTCTGTTCAAAGTAAATTATATTTTAATTCTTTTTTTCAGAGAGGAAACTACTAAATTGATATTAGATACAATATTATGTGGAGAGAAACTTGAATGTAGTATTGTTGGTGGAGTAAGGATATTAATAAATTTGCTTGGTCAAAGAGAAAATAAGAAAGCAGAAACTAGCGAAACTTATGGAGTTCCTTTCAATAATATTGTGGAAGATGAACAACGTGATAAATTTGCATTAGTTATTATACCGTATTTAGATAAATTTAATAATTTATTACTTGACCCTCCAGAAGTACGTTTCCGAATTCGACTCTGATATGAACTTAAAACATCATTAAATATAGTAATATATTATTATATTTATTTTGCAGAAACCATCAGTTAAAACTACAGCAGGGTTTTTAGAAAAGCCATTTGGACGTTCCCGTTTGTACATTTTAAAATTATATGTTAGCCTTTTGTCAACTGAGAATTCAAAAGTTTTTGAGAGATTTGCCGAGTTAAACACATTTAATATACTATTTGTATGTATACATTATTAATATTTTTTAAATACTATATTAAGTTGAGCCTTTTATAATGCATTTTTGTTTTAGGATTTATTTTTCCAATTTGCATGGAACAACTTCTTACATACTCAAGTACAACAGTGCTTATCATTAGTATTAAACTGTGATTGTCCTGATGTTAATGAAATTATATATTCTCATGTAAGTTATTTCAATTTGTTGATAGTTTTATAATTGATAATGTATTATAGACAGCTTGAAAATAATTCATTAAATTTTGTCTATTAGATATTTATAAACTGTAAGTTAATCAATAGAATTCTGGAAGCTTGGGAAAACAATGATAATAATACACTGTAAGTGGATCATCATTGTGTGGCAATAGATATTTCTTAAACATTGTTTATTGCTATTTTTTTAATGTACTTTTTAGGAATGAAAAGAATGGTATTAGGCAAGGATACATGGGTCATCTTATAATAATGGCCAATGAAATTGTTACGCGCTGTGAGGAAAGTAATGTCCTATCAAGTTACTTGAAAAGTAACTTAGATGAAGAAAGTATGCAAAAGTGGGAGAATTTTGTAACATCAAAATTAGACGAAATTAATAAGAAACAACAACTTACACTGGTTAGTTATTTGAGAAATTAATTTTTTGTCCTGCCTGCACCAAAATTGAGCTTTTACATACATGTAAATCGGGTGAAAAGTAGTTTTTCCGCTCTTGGGCAGAAAAATGAGCCCTTAGATGGAATGTCAGCCCACGGGTGTAAAAGTAATTATTTTCCGCCCTAAATCGGAGAATAATGTATATATTTTTCACTCATATGTACAATGTACATGCACGTAATAGCGAACTTACGGTGCAAATTGGACAAAAAATATCGTGTGCCTCCCGGGCGAACAAAAAATGAATCTGACGAGTGTGATTGCCCCCTTCGCTTTGCTCGGGCAAGCGCCCGAACTTTCACACTCGTCTGTAATCGCCTTCTTTCCGCCCTTGATACACAACATACTAATTTATGTTAGAAAAACAATTATGCGATAAGTGAAAAAACACTTAAAATTTATAGGGAGAACCCCCAGAGGCCTATATGATGTCTTCAAGTGGCAACTCAGATGAATATGCTTCTTTCCCTCAAGATGCATATGGGCAAGAAGTTAGTGACTATATTTTTTACACAACTGATTGATACCTTTAAACAGTGTAATAAATATAATATAAAATTATGTCTTTTTTTCAGTTATGTGGCAATTACACTGAACAATCTGCAGTGCCTGTATATGTTGATGGTGATTATAACTTTCGAATGGAGAAGTTTCATCATGATGGAGACGACAATTGGCAGTAAGATTTCAAATTTTTATTAATATAAAATACCATAGTTTAAAGTCAACCTCAATCAAAATGCACTTCTTTTGTTTATTTTAGAAATGAATTTAATTACGATGCATTTGACTTGTCAGAAGATAGTTATGAAAAAAGACAGGAAATGTTCAATAAAATTTGTGATGAAAAAAAAGAACTTGGTGATGAATGTACTAAGCAGGCGGATGAAGATAAATCAGATTGGCTGAATAAAAAGAAACATGATAATTCAAGTTCTTCTGATGAAGAAGATTTAGATGATATTCCTGATCATATGGGTTTGGAAGAGGAACCAACTGATCGTAAGTCATGCATAGTAAAAATAAATTGGAGGTACTTAAATTTTTTTGTGATGAGAAATAGATTAATAGTCTTCCTATTTTGTTTAAGCTTGGAATTCCATGAAGCCATTGTCAGCAACTGGTGCAGCAACAATTAATCTTTGGAATACCGATGTACCAGAACCTGTGGAGCAGACAGGTTGGGCTAATTTTGATAATTTCAGTAGTGCATTCAACACTGATATCAGTTTTCTAAGTAAGCCTTGCAACGAAGCAAAAGCTGAACTGCCAGAAGTGCCAATTGTGAATGAAAATATATCTTTGCCTGAAAGTGATGCTGGCAGCAATTTGAAAAATAGCGAATACAAAGAAAATGTCAATAAGGCCGACGATATTGAATCAAAGACTGAAGAAATTAACTTATCTAGTGTACCAAAATCAGATTGTATAGAAACTCCTGTAAATATACCCGACAGTAATGCAAATCTGACTGTTGTAGAAAATAGGTAATTTTCATCCATATCATTATTTTAATTATTTTGTACATTTTCTGTACACACAATCTTATACTTTTTAAATTTTTTCTAGAACGTCTGAATCTAAAGATGTTGAAACTTCTTCAGAGAATCTAACAAACGTTGAAACTGTTACGAGTGCCACAGACAATGAATGTCCAATCGCGACTGCCGACTCAGAGTCGTCACAGTAAAAAATTAACCATCAAGTGTCAAATAGCAATAGGATACACCATATCAGAATGACCTTACTATTTTCCCAGAGTACTTTAAATTTGTACACTTACTAAAATTGGCCTTACATCCCTAGAGTGAGAGGTTCATTCATACTTGAAACTTGACACAAATGTATTGATTTCGCGTAAAATCTGCGAAAAACGTCTCAATTACAAGAACTATCTCTATTTTTGGGCAATGTTCTCAAGTACAAATGTTTCTTTCCTCCTTGTGTATTACGCTAATTGTTAAAAGATCTTAAATTTTAACTTGTACGTAATTACTTGACACAAGGGCAGTCTTTTTAAATGATATGATGCTTTCCGACGCGTTTCCTCTGTATAAAATAATCTATTTTGTTATGCTAATCGCAAAGAAAACTTCAATGACTAGTGTACACATAGGTCACAGAAGATGAAAAATGTAATCAATCGAAAATGCTGAAGAGATTTGCATTGAAGTTCATCGAGGAAGCGACGTCTTTAGAAGAAGAGGGTGTATGTATTATACAATATAATATAATATAAGACGTCGTATACGTGTTAAGAAGATAGTCAAAGTACAAGAATTCAAGAATTAAAGAGCGAAAGCGCGTTTCGTATGAACGAGCGTCAAGATCTCTCTCCAATCACTGTATTTGAACTGATTCACGGTATTTCATTTTACACGAGTAATCAAGTATTACGCAGCATTGTATACTGCAAAAATGTTAGATAAACATATAATACGCGAGGCTATTTGAGGAAATATCACTATAGTCCGATATATTACACAATGAATTAGTGCTTTTGCTTTTTCGAAAGACAAAACAGAAGTACTTAGGTACAGTGCCTACAAATTGCTTAAAACTTATTCCTATATGCCGTGGTATGGTATAAAAAAGATCATGAGTATTTTTATTAAGTTGTAAATTTATTATTGGGTTGATGACATCTAAAATTATTGCGCCATCAAATGTGCCCCTGTTTGCATTCCAACAGAAACTCAGACAAAAAAAAAAACATTATATATATATATATTAAGAAGAAAAAAAGAAAATCTTATAGTACTTTTATCTTTGTCTCTTTTTCATTTCAGTAATTCGTAACGATTTTTAAAAAATAGGAAGCCAATATCCTGACAAGTGTTAATACATATGGTGGTAGTTTTTAGAAACTTCGTTAAACTTGGCCGATTATAAAATAATTTGTGTTAATCAATTTTATAATTGTTAAATATTTTAAGAAATAAATATTATTTAAGTGAACCAGTAGCGCGTTTGAATTCTATACATTACCAACAAAATGGTCCCACTTTCGATCTTATTCTGAGAAATTGAAAAGTGTTGTTTCTAGAAAATATGAAAACAAAGAAAAAAAAATTTTGCACACGGCGCCATTTGATTAGCGCCAACCACCGAACGACCGAACCGCCCCGCTTTTTCATGAAAACACAATCCAAAGTTGGTTATACTGAGTAGGTTGTGGCGCGCGCGCGCACGGCCAATTTGGGCCAATCGCGGCGACACTGGCGACTGATGGCATTTGCTTGGCCTGCTGATCGAATTGACTGTCTATTCCATGTCTACTCTCCCTCTCCGACTGCGACTACCTAGCAATCCTAGCATCAGCGATCAGTAGAGTAGTAGCCTAGGCAGACCTACGGCACGCCGGATAGGTAGTGAAAAATTTGCCCAGACTGCTTCACAAGTTCATACCTACAGAGTACAGTCTGTATATGTACTGTGTACAGTCAGTGCAGAACCAAGCTAAAGACAAAAGTGGTAACGCGCATCGCGTATACTATATGCACGACGCACACTGTTTGCATCGAATTCTCAAATAACTTAAATTTTACGTTGATTCTTCGAAATCGTGCTTCACGACTAGAAGGGAGTGCTAAAAACTGAACAAAATAAGCAGTGCATATCAAGTTTTTAACAAAACAAACGTGAAAAATGTCGGACGAAAAGAAGGTAGCATTTTATAACCTCAAAGTCGGCACTTTGTTGTGCGTTCTTTCCGGTGATCGTTATTGAAGCAATTTATTATCTTTTGCAGGATTCGAAAGAATCGGAACACATAAACTTGAAGGTCTTAGGACAGGACAATGGCGTAGTTCAATTCAAAATAAAGAAACACACGCCCCTCAGGAAATTGATGAATGCGTATTGTGACAGAGCGGTATGTTTATATTTCAATTCTTCATTTTATAACTAAAAATTGTAGCCAGTGCTTATGCAGGTGTTGATTTATCTCGAGCACATTATGAACAATCAATTTTATTGCAGGGCCTTGCAATCGCTGCAGTGCGATTCCGGTTTGATGGTCAACCTATTCATGAATTGGACACACCTTCGACGTTAGAGATGGAAGAGGGCGATACAATAGAAGTGTATCAACAGCAGACAGGCGGTGGACTTTGATTTAATATTTTATTATTTTTATAAAGATTAAAATATAAATGGCTTAATTTGCATACTTGGATACTTTCACCAAGTAGATAAGTTTTTTTATCTTTCCATCGTAGCGTATAATTAAGATTTAAGATTAAATAAATCCAGATTTTCTATAGTTTTATTTGATTTGCTGCTTTCGAATTCAAAAATTTCAAACGTAATTTCCGAAAAAATAGTATCCAAATCTCAAAACATTCATTATTTTTATTTATAGCTTATAGATACATAAGAGTCATTTTTGTTGCGCTAAATACATTTTTAAAAATAAAATATAATATTGTGAAAGGAGAATATCTCTTTTTTTTTAACTTGCTAATCCAGCTTTCTGCCGACAAAGCGACATGAGTGCCCTGAGCATGAATTGTCTTCTCGATAGTTGCCTGACTTGTTTGAGGAAAGCATCCAGGTCAATTATACTGCTTCGCAATCCTTCAGCAAGATAATAAATTGCATCCTCTATAGCAGCTTCCTCCACAAAAGCATTCAGCATTCTACAGAAAATTCATTACATTAAGTAATATATAAATTAAATTTTTTAATTTAAAATGCCGATACATACTGCTTGTACAATGGAGCAACTGTAGTAACAGCCTCGTCAACCTCAATAGATTGATTATCAGAAAGTTTTTCTATTTCCTTTTCTAATTCCAATTCCTTGTCCTGCAGGATTTTAATATTTTTTTCAAGTTCCGATTTTTCTTTTTGGAATTTTGTAAAGAGTTCTGTCAAACGTGCTGATCCACTGGACAATTCTTGCTGAGTGCGACGTAATGTTTCAAGCTCTGCATGCAGTTGAGAAGATTGTTCACGTAGTCGTCGCCGTAGCTTATCTCCTATGGCTGACAAGAGAGATGCTCTTATGTGCTCTTCTGTTATTGTTCCGGTACCACCACTCGAACTTGCAGGCACAGCTGGCGACTAAAAATAGTTGAAAATAATACAATATCATGTTTGAATGTAAATTAAGATATGTTTTGTTTGCATTATAGGATTAAATTTTGAAAATTATTTAAAAATGATTATGAACTCAAAATATGACTCATATGTTATTTATATCAGTGTATTAAGTACTAATTAATTTAAACAAATTGAGATGCTTACAGCTGGGTATGGTGGGTAAGGCCCAGTATATCCAGGCATTGGATAATTCGGAGTTGAACCTGAAAATTGATAATGTGGATATGGAGTATCGTTTGGAGGAGGATATACATTAGGCATCATGTGTGGGGATTGTGGAAATCCTCCTTGTGGCATCATTGGCATTGAGGGCATGATGGCTATAAGTAAAAAATAATTATCAATAACAAATGTAATAGAAGCTTTTGGCATTGAATTTGAAATGCTTCTTACGTTGTTTTGGATAAGGCGTCGAATTCATAAGAGTATGAGGCATTACAGGTTCAGTTTTTGGTTTTGCGTAAACAGGTGGATGTTCACCAAAAATAATAATCATAACCTGAATTAAACTATCTAAATCTGATTTGTGCTGCAAAGAAAAAAAATATGCATTTTACAACTAACAAATAATGCAGAAGAAAAACACATTTCCTGCTTAAAACTTACTGGAATCCATTCATGCAAGTATGGCAAGTAAATTTTACCATTGTGATCAACAAAATTGCCAACTTTAATATTCATGTCTGGCGTTGGTGTAACATAACACATTGGAGCATTGTTTGGGTGGGTATCCATAACCCATATACATATTGGAATATGATAAGTATTGCCTATAGTAAAAACATTTGATCCTCATTACATTTGTTAAAAGGGTAAAGTGCTTAAACAAATAATTTTTACTATAAAAAGCTTACCTTTGAAATTTACAGGTATAGTTCCTTGCAAATTAATAAGTTCCTTACGAGTTCCATCATTGAACACTAAAATTAGAAGTACGTGTAAGCAGCTTTTATAAACATTTTGTTAATTTACCAACCTACCAAAAGGTTCTATTTTCCAATGTAAACTACGATAGTGGTTCAGCACTCGAATAACATCTTTGCGTGTAATATCCGGATTATGATACTAGACCAAAAAGAAATGAGAAATATTACAGGTCATTGCTTGATCTAAAAATGAGCAAATTGCCGAAGAAGGTGGCTAGTTGCACTGTATACTTGTAGAATATGGTGCAATCCACAGTATAGATAAGTAATAATATTGATACTCACTTTAGTTAAAAATTGTTTTATCTTTGACTCGTCTACGATATTCATTTTAACCATCCAGTCCTGAACGTAATAACAAACGATAATTTATATACAGGTAGGTGATTAAGGGGGTTAAATGGCGACTGTTTCCTTTGTAGCATGAAGAATGAATGTGAAAAATCGCGTGATTCTCAAAAGACTGCAACCAGGGGCTGCTTTTATAAATTGCGAAGCGCGATTATTTGAGACGTATAACTTTATAAGTACTAGGTGCACGTATAAAAATGACTCTCTGACAATCGGTGATAAAGGCTGATACTACGTGATAATGCTACTGAGAAAGTGTTTAAAACTTGTCTGTGTCAAGTAACGCTTGAAGTGCACAACCAAAGCTATTGTACACGAAATCAGCTGTGAGTCAGTTGGAACTTGATAAAATTTTTCGTTTCATCATCATCAGTGTAGCCAATCCAATAAAGAAATTGCGCTAAATTTAAATATTTTAAAATGAAACAAAAGTAGAAATTTAAATAATGTTTTGATAATCCAACAACTATTAAGCATATTAATATAAAAATCCGAAATATAGTTACTTTTCTTTCCAATAAATTTTGAATACAATTTTAAAAAACAAAAATGTCTAAAGTATGCTGGTCGAGAAATCAATTCAACGCGCTAAGACATAGCGTTTTAAGAATTTTAGAACAATACATATAATGTGAAATTTTAAACGTTAACTTTTTTTTGGCTAATTAAAGCAAAATTCCAGAAGAAAATGAACAAGTTATATTTCGTTTACTGATCCTCTTATTGCTTTCGAATTAAAATTTTTTATAATTTACTATATTAAGCGAATATAAAACTACTACTTAATCTTTTAGCTGAATATCTTAACAACTTTTGCTTTTATCAAAAAGAGCGAAAAATCGCATTTTTTCGCAATTTACAACGTTATCCTGAAAGAGGAGATGCTCCCGCGCGCGACCAATAAACTGCTGCAAGTGCAACACGGCGGGGGCAGCGGCCTGTCGGAGTCTGCTGTACATATATATAGAGGCATAGCTGAAAGCATAGCACGCAATCGCGCTGTGGCCGCTCCGTCTCTCTTGCACACTCCCCATCAGCAGTAGCTACCTACAAGCTGCAACACGCAGCGTTACGTTAGGTATAGGCATGTATGTATACCTAGGTATAGACGAGCTGGAGCTAGAGCAGCCGAGAGAGCTGCGTCCGCGCCCTTTCCTACACAGTCTTTCTCTCTCATATAGCTCGGCTCCGCTACTTTGCGACCGGCCGTCGCTCTGGGTGCAGTAGCCTGCTGCTCTCTGGCGTGCCGTCGTCTCGTCGAGGAGAACTGGATCGATTCCCATCGACGCGCTGCCGCGCACAGCCGCAGCCAGCCAAGAGCCGCCGCTGCCGCCGTGTCCAAGC
>UCQR01010007.1:0-19508 GCA_900474235.1 Cecidostiba semifascia | reverse complement strand
AGCATCAGCTACCTGCTGCAGCACTCGACGCTCGCAGCGCTTCGGTGTAAAACCGGAGCAGAGAAGAGAGCTACCGGAGCGAAAGCTGAGTGTGCTCCTGCTGCTGCTGCTGCTGCTGGGTTCGATAATAATTATTGTGTATGTACCAGGAATAGTGCGAGTTGAAACGCTCGATATAATATACACAGGTGTGCTTCGTGCGTATACATTATAGCTACCGAATATAAAACAGTGTGCAGTGAGTTCGACTATAAGACGACGAGAGAGTGCTGCTGTTGATTCTGTATCCCAATGCTACTATCAGTGCTACCGTGTGAGGAGAGATAACGAGAGAATTAGCTCATACACGCTGCATCGTCGTCTTGGAAAGTTCAATCGTATATTGTATCGTTATTATACGCATCGTCGTTAAATGTGAGGCGAACGCGAGCAACAGGTCGTCCCTGGACCGCAGCCGCGTTCCAGCGCGTGCGCAGCCTTGTGTGTGTGTGTAAGTGATTCTGTGCTCGTGTGTGTGAGTGTGTATGTGTGGATCGACGACGAGGAAATCGTCGGTCCACGACGAGATGCCAACAAAAAATCGGCAGTCGAAGAAAGTCTAGCATTATCGGAGCAACGTCCAGCAGCAGACAGAGAGACAGATCTCACCAGGTGAGTACGCGACGAGCGTCTCGCGAGATGTATTATTTCCGATTCCAATATGGCGGATGCCCGGGACCAGCCATGACACGACGGGCCAGCCGCGGAAGCCATGTTGGCAGGTGTGCGCTTGTCGGGAGAGAGATAACGACTCGAACAGCGAGATACGCGCACGCTCGTGAGAACGAAACTGTATAGCCGATTTTTTTATACTCGATTCGTCGGAGCGTAGGTTGACATTGTCTCTCTCTTATTTTGTAATTCAAGGGGGCGATCGCACATGCCTGCAGCGTTGTATTATATGTATCGCGGAACGCGATCGATCGCGCGTGTATTAAGACACTTTGCATGCGGTACACGCGGGGGGCCGATTTTTCGAAACCGATTTACATTTGCCAAGAGAGAGAGAGAGAGAGATTTCGCAAGCAATCCGGCTACCTGCTCCCTTTTTGTCGATCGATCGATCGATCGATCGGTAATAGATAAGATTGTAAGGCTTTCGCACTTTTTGTCGCGAAGACATATAGTGAAAGTATAATATGTGCAGCGCGCTTTTCGTATACGATCACTGTAATTAATTTTGCGCGCGGGGGCTGGGACGTAGTATATGCATATTATATGTAGATCGGGCTCGATGAGAACCGTGTTATTATATTGTAGTTTCAAAAGGAACTGGATTTTTAAGCGACGATCGGTTTTGTTTTAGTCGTTCGGCCGGTGTGTGCTAAATTATTATTGCGCGATAAGAAATTAATCGTTACTTTTCGATTGGAATTAGAAAAATATAGAATATAGTGTATAATATAGTTTTTCGCAGCGCCGAATCGACTTTTCTTCGGTGTCGCTATATCCATACCGAGAGGCCTATAATTTTCCAAGTAGCCTATATACTATACGACGTATGCGCCGTTTTTGCATTTATTATGTAGAAAGTTAGCAACAAAAACACGCACTAGGAGTTATTCTGGAATGTGTATTGCTAAATTGCGAGCCAATCGCAAACTGCATCGTCATTATTTCGTTTTTGTATCGTTATACGCTTTGCTCTGATGCTTAACAGATACTGCAGCCCATTCAGACGAGCATACTTAAGTTGTTTTAAACTCGCGTACAGTAGTCGACTCACTCGGTATTATTATAATTGCTCGATAGTATTATAAAGCGCTTCTTGAAAATTTCTCCGATATTTTATGATGCAGCGTAATTGATAGAAATTCAATTCTGTATCACGGAGTAATTGTTTTTTGACAAAGTGAAATCAACGAATTTTACCATATAATACTAATAATGCACTCGATCAATCTCGAATACTAAAAATATAATCTCATTCTCCACAGACGGCAACATGCCGACGGACCTCGTGGTAACGTCGGCGGTGACGTCGTACGTCAACGTGGTAACCTCGACGTCGGAGGAGTCTTCACGAACGTCAACGTCGCGTCCGGGCCCATCGTCTTCGGGCTCAAGCACATCAACGGCTCGTGACGGCGAGAGTCGTAGTGGCTCGTCGTCACGGGGCAGCTACGAGGGCTCGAGCTCATTGGGCTCTTACCACCATCACCATCATGGTCTGGTCACTGGTCTGGGCCATCCACACCACCACCACAGGGAATCTTCAGCCTTTGTGCCCGTGGTACCGTCGAGGCTCCATCTGGCGGCCTATCCAGGCGACATCCACGCGCACCTGTCGGGCCCACAAGCGCCTCCGGGCTCGTCGACCAGCGGATCGTCTTCGGCCTCTGGGAACCAGGAACACGAGAACGGTCCCGAGGGCCAAGTCGTACGAAAGAGTTCGAGCAGCTACGAGATCATGGCCATGATGGCGGACAAGAGGAAAGAGTTGGCGGCGAGGGCACTGTTATTGCCGCCACCACCGATGCTGGAACCACCGCCAGGGTATCCGGTCTTTCCTGGACCGTTTCCAGCGGGATCGGGACTTTACCCACCAGGAGGACCTCTGGGACACCAGCATCTGGATCGACGGTTGCTGAGGGCACCGGGAAGGGCTTCGAGACCGAAGAAACAATTCATTTGTAAATTCTGTAACAGACAGTTCACCAAGAGCTACAATTTGCTGATCCACGAGAGGACGCACACGGACGAGAGGCCATACTCGTGTGACATTTGCGGAAAGGCGTTTCGCAGGCAGGACCATCTGAGAGATCATCGGTATGGTTCATTTTTATTTTTATTTTTATATTGCAAAATGGCACTGTTTATTGAAATTGTTATTAGTATATAGTACTTGTGCATGTTCTACATTAGAAATATTTCACGAGTTGTCGAAATTGAAAAATGTGTTCTTCTTAATTTACACGATTATTTGGCTTACAAATTAATAAAATTGGATTCATTAAAGATTATTTAATATGCATAGAGAGTTGACAATAATTCTTCAAAACTCATTCATCATTAAAATGAAAAGTGTGTGTCTGGAACTTTAGAATATAAGAGATATTATCAACATGTTTTGTTGATTTAATCACTGCAAGAAAGAATCAATGTAACAATTATTGTTTTGCAATTGTCCTGATCTTATTGAAAATAAATACCACGTATGTTTTATGCTGATCTAAAAAGTATGAAGTATGATATGACACTGAGTCACCCGAGACAAAAAAAACAATGTAAAACCGCACGCAGTAGCTGCACATATCACATTTCCCACTGTAACGTTTCTAACTCTCTGTTTCCGTTTAATCGATCCGCAGGTACATCCACAGCAAGGAGAAACCGTTCAAATGCGGCGAGTGTGGCAAGGGCTTCTGTCAGAGCCGGACCCTCGCAGTGCACAAGATCCTCCACATGGAGGAGTCGCCGCACAAGTGCCCAGTTTGCGCGCGCAGCTTCAACCAGCGCAGCAACCTCAAGACCCACCTGCTCACCCACACAGACCACAAGCCCTACGAATGCAACGCCTGCGGCAAGGTCTTTCGGCGTAACTGCGACTTGCGCAGGCACGCCCTGACCCACACGGTCGGCGACGTCCCACCCGAGGCTCTCGAGGAGGCCTTGCGTGACGACGACAGTCCCGAGGAGGACAGTCGCGACGAGGCCGGCACCAACAACACCTCCTCCGGTCCGTCCACCTCGTCCTCGGCCGGACCACCACCCGGGGCCCACTCAGGCCCCTCGACCTCGGGACCCTCCTCCTCGAGCGGGGCCTCATCGTCTACCGGCTACCCGGGCCTACCACCACCACGGCCGCACCTACACGTGCGCCGGGACCTGCTGCAGCTCAAGCCCAGCACGATAACGAGCAGCGGCAACCTGGCCTCGCAAAACCCGCCCGGGGCCTTACCCCCACCACCGCCGCTCATCCTCACGTCTTACAACCGCCGAAGGATCGGCTCGCCTGGGCCCTCGCGGGTCCTACTGGAGCTCCAGGAGCGTGAGCGGGAAAGGGAGCGGGAGCTCGAGCGGGAGCGGAGTCGAGAACGAGACCGTGAGAGGGAACGAGAAAGAGAGCGGGAAAGGGAACGAGAAGAGGAGACAAAGGTGGCCAGGGCACCGACGCCGCAGCCTCCACCGGCGCCGCGGCCCGCGCCAGCCAGACACGGATTCACCATCGCTGACATAATGCGTCGGTAGAGCGCGCTATTAACGTTGATTTTTATTGTCTAAATTTTTTTGACATTCACCATTTGTGACTTATCTCTGTCGAACGAAGACGAGGACGACGAGATTTGACTTATTATTTCTTTTTTATTCTTCAAAGATTTTATATGAAATTCTATATGACTTTTGACATTCAAAGTATCCGATTTAATACCGATACTCTAAAAGCTTCTGCTCGAAAATACGCGTGTTTCTTGCCGAACGTTGTTATATATACATATTTGTAATATTTAGTTTGCGAAAGAGCTTACTATTTATGTTTTATACAAAAAAAAAGCAAAAGAAAAGTTCCAAGAACAAAGTGATGAAGAGTACTGAATAATCAATCAAGAGTATCTGATGCGACGCGATACTATAAAGACTCCAAATAGATTTAAGTGCGCGACTTTCGCTGATTAGCACGTATACGTGCAAGCGAGACTTTTTTTTTAAGTAACTTTGTACGCAGGAGATGATACATCGCCCGGTGCAATCGTACGACTTGTTGCGAGTGATATTAACCGAGAAATAACGAAAAGCAGAGCAGGGAGGATTGTTGTTAACGTTTCCGAATGTTCGTGATAATGTGAGCACGCACGTGAAAATGAGGCGACTTAACAGAGATATAATAATTATATATCTATTTATAGATATCTGCGCGTAGACTAATAATGAAGAGAAGAGTATTTTCACTGTCTAAATATTATATAATACCGATATGGATCTTCACTCCCGCGACAATTGTAAATAGTAACTCTTGTACTTTGTTATAACTATACGTATGCATATAAGATGTAACCGTACCTACAGTTCGTCCAAATCGAGAGCATCAACGCGTTGATTTTTTTTCTACAAATGTTACAAATTTTACCTGAATTTTGTTAAAAACAGACAGCAACGACAATGCTCTCGATACGGACTGACTCCGTATATACTTTAGGACGATTCCGTAATTTCTCGAAATCACAACAAGCCACTCGAGCTGTTAAAAATCTCTATACATTATATTGTTGCCCAACTCTCGATAGTATTGACACACGTGCGCGCGCCGGTCTCTTTTTACCCTTCTTATTTTTGGCTTTCATCAAATATTAGCCCGCGATGTATACAAGACCAAAAAAAAACGAAACATCGCAACGGGTTCAAAGAGCAGAAATTACGGCATCGTTGCGCTCATCTATATATTATATTCATAGACACGAAAAGCCCGAGCCAGTGAACATACAGAGCTATACTCCTCGATCGAGCAGGTATACAGGAGAAAACTGTAAGAGTTTTTTCCCCGGGTGTATACAGACGTGGACACAAGTCGGTGGCGGCGGTCCGAGGCAAAGAAAACGCAAACAGACGTAGTTCCTCCTCTCTCTCTCTCTCTCGTGAAGAGCCATCGAGTCTGTCTCTCGCGGTTTACATAGGACACGTCGAGAGGCCGCGGCTTTGTTTGCGTGCGTCTTTAACGCAGGTGCTTTTTATTTTTTATAATAAACGAAGGATGATGGGACATACGCGTGTAGACATCGCGACGAGTTGTATGACTTAGAAAGATGAAGAAACTACTTTGCGAGCTGAGAATCATTTTAAACTGGTGCTTTTAATTTTTCTTTTCGAAAAAAAATCCTCAAAATTTATCGTACGTGAGTACTATACAGTCGGTTACTCTCAGAGTATAGAGAATCTTTGGTTATTCCATCGCTGTCGTAAAGCAGCCACCTCGAGCGTTCCTCGAGAGATGACTTGAAAAAGTAGAAGAGAGGAGGGAGAGAGAGGAGGAGGAGGAGGAACGCTGCAGAGCTGGTCGAGCGAGACGCGAGAGAGAGAGAGCGTCTTCCATTAATATGGCACACAAATACGCCGCTTGCCGAGCATAAAGGGGAATGCAAATTTCGTCGGTCACTCTCGGGGGAGCTGCCACCGGTCGTCTTCAGCTCGCGTGCTCTCTCTCTCTCTTTCTCTGTGCCACCGTAAAAACCGTTTTCAGTGGCAGGTGCAGTACGGACGCTACTTTAAACGCACGCGCGCGCCTACCTGCGCACTGCTCTTCGAAAAAAAATATGCCGAGACCCTCTTCACGCTGATGCTGCAGCCGTGGCAACAGCAGCTTCTTCTCTTTTTCTCGACTCTCCTCTCTCTCTCTCTCCTTTTTTTCGGTCTCGCTATACTAGAACCATTAAGGAAGTGCCTTTGTACGTCTCCGATGTGGCTGCGTGCAAGGAAAAACTCTGGCTTTTACTACGTTAGAATAGGAATTTCGAGAGGACAATCGGTAGGACGCTTCTTCTTTTTCGTCGTCTATTCATCTCGCGGTGGGAGAGACACAATTTTTTTTTTGTTTTCTTTCAATGATGCCTACTACACTTGATTCTGCGCTCTCTTCGTGTCTATGTGAAACAGGTGCGCGATGACGAACCGAAAGATGAGAGGCGCGAAGAAAAGGAATATTTCATTTACCTTTTTTTGTATTATTGAATGGAAAAAACGATTTTGCGCGCGCACGCGTCGTTTCTTGGAAACGGGAGTGAACCGTCCGAGATCAAGTATACATGTACGTGTATAATATGAAATATCTTGTGATATATATAATGTTTTTGCCTTCGAAGCTATATTTGAAAAAAAGAAAATATTGAGGTCTTCCATATTATGATTGTTTTTTTTTAATATTTGTAAATTGAAAAAGAAAGGGTATATATATATTTGAATGAGAAATTGTGCAGCGTATCGCAATAAATTTTGAGTGAAAAGATGAAGCTAAAGCTTCGCGTTCAACATATTTTATTATATTTTTATTTAGAATATTTTATCAACTACGATAAGCAATAATGCGAGGGTACAAAAAAAAGTGTAGCGCGAGAGAAGTGAAGCGTATAAGATATAAAGCGCGGATGAGTACTTTAAAACTGCAACAAAAGTGAATGACAGATTATATCTGGCGACTCTAATGCGAGATATATTAATGTACTATATAGCGATATATATTCAATGTACAATTGACTACTACGTACAATAGCCAATAGCCTCACGTCATATTAGGGTATTCTAATGATCTGCGTGAAGCTATAGCTTTCCTGTTATTATTTGTACTGTTAGATATAAAAATGCGCATTTATGTAAGCGTATAATTATATATTTTTTAATTTTTAAGAAACGATGATGTCGATATAAGAAAATTTGTAAATTATAATAAGATCAAAAGTGTAAAAGAAATAAAATAGCTTTCCATTATAATTGTCTAAGTTTATTTAATCACAACTATAAACAGAACACGAACAAAATTTAACTTCATGGACTTATCTAAATTTATATTTTGGTAAACTTATTCACCTTCATGCTAATTCGTTGATATAAAACTATGACAGTAGTGTTTTATTTATATATTACATCGTCGCTCCCTACGAAGTATAAGTACATTACGTTAGCCCCCGCTAAGGGTAAGACTGCCCATTCTCGCGACGAAAAGTTGTACATGTCAATAGTTGCCACGAAGATTAATACACTTAACGCGTTTACCGCGAAGAGTAATATAATATATTGGGACAGTTTGCCGCGAAGACTAAGACATTTGGATGATTTGCCACAGTTATTTTTTATAAACTTCTATTTGTTATTATTTATTTTAATATCTTTCAAAACCTTTTAATATATTAGTCTTCGTAGCAGGAACGCCAAAAGTACTACTATTCGCGGCAAAGTCGTGCAGCATACATTACTATTCGCGGAAAATTCGAAACGTATTGCTCTTCGCGGCAAATCTAAAATGTCTGACTCTTCGTAGGGAGCGACATTATAGTATTAACATATAGTCTTTTAGAACACCCGGTACATATTAGGAGGTTCTTCTTATATCAGTGCATTTTTTTCAAGTATACAACTGTGATCATTTATCGATATAGAAAGCACTCATTTATATTGTATTTGTGTTCTTTGGAATTATTCGACGTCGCGTATCATTTTATTAATATTTTGTTAGCATCTAATCAATATAAGGAGCAACTTTTTGAATGGTACTTCATACACTCAAACCTACAGACTTGAACGTAAATCTGGTTGCTATTCCTCTGGCGCACGAATCGCAAAAAGAAATACCGATAGTAGATTCCTAGTTTACCATATATTAATATACTCATCAATTTTATAACATTTTTTATGTAATAATAATAATCTGTTTAAGATAAATCTCTTGAAGAATTTATCAATTTATATTTATAAATATCCATAATTAATTGATACGGTTAGCATAGCATGTTACTACCTTTTGCTTTTTAATAGCATGCAATTGCCGCTTTTTTGCTGACATGGCATTATGTAGAATGTAGTGTATTACGTAGTCTACGAAATCGTCCAATTTAATTTATCACAAATGCGAAAAACATTCTTTTTGAAATGCTGACTTGCAAATTTGAAAAACTCGATAAGTACTATTTAAGTAACACCTGTGAGTCTTCGTTATTATCTATGCCAGTAATGTGGATCTTCATTTTAGTATGGATATTATCCTAAAATCAGGGTAACGATTACCTAATACGCGCGTTCAACTGTTAAATCACGAGCTGCGCTTCTGACATCCCAACCTTTTTTCAGTGCAGAAGGCGCCGCAATTGCAACCTTTGTTTTCTCTAGGTGTGGAAGGTAACACTGAACTGAAGTGATGTGAAGTGGTACATTACAAAGTGGTGAAGTTGTATATAATATAAGTAATAGTTGTTTTTAATTATAGTTATTCAAAATATTATTAAAACTCAATAGTAATTACTTATTTTTTACTTAAATTAAAATGTGTAAACTAAAGTTTAGAGAATATCAACTTATCATTATAATCGACATTATCAGTTTACCTACAATATGGTATAACGTATGAAAGTCGTCATCCATACATATACGGAGAAAAAACGTTTTCAGTTGGAATAACAACTGAAAACTTCAGTAGAATACTAATATGCGCGGTAGATGCGCAGAAGATTGAAACTGGCTCATTCCCCATACCCGCCGCCGCGACTTCCCTTCCCCCACTCTTTCGAGCTAGTGGGTTCTTACCTTGCTCGATACCTTGCTCAAAAATAGAACTAAAATTTACATGATGTGACTGAGGCAAATATAGTAGCTTCAGTATTATTATTTAACGTTAAAAAATTTTCAGAATTTAAACAGTTCAGATTTCTTATCATCATAAAAATGAAATTCATACAAGCTTGTTTGCTATTGAGCACAATTAATCTTGGATCGGTGTGTAGCACATACAAAACTCACAATAATGTGTTTGAAGCATTAATGAAAGGATCGTTGTAACGCATTTTCCACTAAAAACCCCTGTAAAAAACTACAATGATATTATAAATCTCGATGGATCTATGGAAAACGTCGTGAACTACTACACTATGGAATTCGCATCTAAAATCAAAAGTGATGCAGTGGATTTAGTAGCTGTAACGTTTGGTAATAGACTGTGCCATTTCATGGGTTTTGAAGAAATGCAAAAGTTGATAAAGAATTCGCCTACAAATCCACCTTATGATTTAGTGATCACGGAGGTAAGCTATACTTACTTAATGAACTATTTTTTTATTATTAATAATTTTAGTTCTTTATATCACTTTTTAAATACGATGTTCAAAGCCATTTCTTCATGTTTTCACATAAGTACGAATGAGTATGATGGTGATTACAGATAGGCAGTTATCGCTGCAATGGTTTTAAATGGACTAATTGAAGTTATCACACAAACCGAACAAGCAGAAAACAATTATTTTTCGTGTATTTCATTTTAAAAAGCATACGCGACAATCATCTACGTTACTACTTTTAATACCTTATTTTTTAAACTATTGTATTAATTTGTATTTTTCAAGACTTTTTTGAAGCCGACCAATCAGCCCTATGAATACTGCAATTTATTGGATCGAATATGTTATCCAAAATGGTGCAGACTCAATTAGATCACCAGCCTTACAACTTTCATGGTGGCAATTAGCACTACTTAACGTTTATGGATTCGTATTTCTAGTTATTGTTTCAAGTAAAACTGTAATCGTAGTAAGTATTAGTTTCATTTTTACAAAAGTATTGAACAGGTCACAGAGTCAAGTACGTAATAAGAAAAAGACTCATAATATACATATATTTGATAGCGTACTATACTGGAAGATCCATAATATCTTTGTGCTATACTGAAACTCGCATAGCGAACTATGTTTTAAGGTGAAGGAAAAGATTATACAATAATTTATTTTTAAATAAAAAAAATCTCTTACAGATAAACAAATTTAATGAGTTTAGATTGGAAAATTTTTATCGGCTGCGCTTCTAATGTATTAGATTTAATTTTTTCACCATACAAATTAATTTGACTTGGACGCATTCCTCTGAAATAGTTTTTATCCAATTTGCCATGAACATAATATACGCATGAACCAGCAATGATTGAATATGCGATTTGAAAGTGCATAGCTATGATTAAAAACATTTGTCTATATGTGCGAGTTTTAAATAATTTTAGTATATTCGAAATATCATATATATCATGCATGTCTAACAATAAGATGATTCTACGCTGACAAGACAACTTTCGGAAATGGATTTAATCACACATGACGAGTATAAATTCTCTACTATTTTGTAATTCAGCAAAGTTAGTCGTACACAATACCGCTACAATTAATAGTAAACCTCGGTTAACAGACTTCCTGATTTGCCGTTTCACATTTTCTGTTAGACTCTTTTTCACTGTCGAAGAGGAATACGTTTTTGAGTTCGGATAAATACTGTTCAAGTATTTTAGCTTACTGTACTGTATTATACTGTATTACTTACTGTACATATGTTAGAAAAATTATTTTTTCTTCAACTTTTTAATCCGGCAAAATAAGTTTATATCTGCATATTGTTCTACTTGCCATAGCAAAAATTACTATCAATATTTTTTATTTAAATAAGTGACTGTGAGAAACAACCTTTCTTTCTACAAAAATGTTACGAACTGTGATAGTGTTGTTACTTTCTTCTATAATAATTAGTCAAGCTAGTGGTTATAGAATATTAGGAATTTTCCCATTGAATAGCAGAAGCCATGAAATGATGTTCGAGGCTTTAATGAAAGGGTTAGCGAAACGTGGACATCAAGTTGATGTAGTGACGCACTTTAGTGTTAAAAATCCACCTAAGAACTACAGAACTGTTGTTAATCTAGCTGGAACAATGGAGACACTCGTCAATAATTTCACAATAGATTTTGCTCTTAGCGTCAGAGGAGACGTTGGCTATCACGTTGCCACCACATTCGGCAACAGATTATGCAATTTGTTGGGTTTAAAGGAAATGCAAGACCTTATTCATAATCCACCAAATGATCCGCCCTACGATGTATTAATTACTGAGGTATGTATATATTATAGTATTAATAATTTATAAATATTACAATAAGAACACTATATTAATAATTTTTCTGCTTGTATCATTGATGCTCTTTTTGTATACAGTAAGAATTTTACTTTTCGTTATTAAATTCGTTTTATTCTGTCCAAGTTTGCTTAATATTCTAATACTAGTTTAAAAATCACAAAACCAAATTAAATAACTGGTGAATTTCAATAGGCCTTTGGATCAACCTGCTTCATGGGAATCGGTCATCATTTCAATATCCCAATAGTCGCAGCGTCTTCAGCTGTAGAGTACCCTTGGGTCAGTGACTTCACAGGAAATAATGATAATCCTGCCGTTGTACCAAATGCTTTATATATGGCGTTTGGGCAGTTAGATTTCTGGCAAAGACTAAAAAATACGATTTCATACCATAAGGAAGTAATGAATTATCATTCATTGACTGACCAATTTCAGACCGATATAATGAGAAAGTATATAAATCCAAATATACCGAATATTAGGGAAGTAGAAAGAAGTGTAGCATTAACATTAGTCAACAGTCACCCGGTACTTTTTGGTGTTAAACCCGTTTTGCCAACTGTGGTTCAAACTGCTGGTTTACATATAGAAGAAAATGACTCGACGTTGCCGCAGGTAAATTCAAAAACCTTTTATTAAAATAATCTATTGTATATCACGAAATATAATATTATATCGTGAAAGGGCAAATAAACTTTAAAATAAAATTTTATAGGATTTAAAAAAATGGATGGATGAAAGTAAAGATGGAGTTGTTTATTTTACTTTCGGATCGATGGTGATAATTGAAACACTGCCAGTAAATAAATTGAAAGCATTATACGCATCATTCGCTAAAATATCACCAGTACGCGTATTGATGAAAATTGCAGATAAAACTAAATTACCACCTGGTTTGCCAAGTAATATATTAACCTTACCATGGATACCTCAACAACCTATATTAGGTAAATTTAACTTTCTTAAGAACTTTATCTTTAACAAGTCTTTGTGAGAGTTGTCATTAGATAATATTGTTTTCCCTTCAATTTAATCAAAATAGCTACTCTTTTTTTATAATCATTTGAAATAATTCTTCAATGGTTCATGGCCTATCTTTATATTTATAGCCCACAATAATACGAAAGCCTTCATGACTCATGGCGGTTTAATGGGAAGTCAGGAAGCTCTGTATTATGGTATCCCAATGATAGGATTTCCAATATTCGCAGATCAACCTCGTAACGTTGCATCTTTTGTAGCTAAAAACATGACCATAGAAGTTCAGTTGGAAGATATTTCCGAAGAGACTTTGGATACAGCTTTGAAAGCTATTCTTTTTGATCCAAAATATAGGTATAATATTGAAGACAATTTTGCTAATGCTGCATAAAAAGCTAAAAAAGATTTTTTTATTAAATAGTAATACAAATGCTTCTAAATAAAAGTTTTAATCTCGATTAAAGTAAACTATAGGCTCTGCGTTTCAAGTATTACAAAATTCGTTTTGAAATCTGATAAATATATTTCCTAAGACATTATATTTTTATGTCAATATGCACCATTTTCGATTTTTAAAATACATATTTTGATTAATATAATACTAATCATAATACATACATTTTCAGGAGGAATGCAAAATATCATTCGAAGCTGTTTAGAGATAATCCACTTAGTTCGATGGATACTGCTGAATTTTGGATTAAATATATTATAAGAAATGGACCAAATGTATTGCGACCTACATCTTTAAATTTAACATGGTGGCAACTAGCGTTGCTTGACGTTTACGCTTTTATTATCTTGCTTTCATTTATGACAAAACTAATACTTTATTACCTATTGAAATTCGTTTTGCGAAAGCTCGGACTATTTACCAATTCAAAACAGATACAAAATGAGAAGAAAAGGAATTGATTATATATTTTTATGTAACAGTTTGATTATCTAAGCATATTTAGACACTTTTCTATTCGAGAGGTAATACATCATATTGTAAACATTTTTTAAATAACCTATTTAAGTGGCGGTTAAACCTTACGAAAAAATGTTTGATTTCGAGAAAAACTGAAATATTACATAAAACTTCCAATGTGTATCTATGGTAATTTCTGAGAATAAATAACTACTGGAAAAATGTGTACTATTGCTCCACAATATCTGAATCCAACAGATTGTTATCATATCTAATTTGGTTCCTGTTTCTAGCACATAATGCTTATCAGAACTGAAGATAATAAAATCTATATTTCATCTACATTTGCAAACTGCTCGTATATAAATGAGTGTTTATTTCTATTTCTCCATTGATCAAATTTCAATAACAGAACTACGTTGTTTTGATGCCTTATTCAATACCCTACATATAAATGCATTTTTCCCTTCTAGAATATTCAATTGAGTATAGTTTGGTACATACATTGAGTGTTTTATTTTATATTTATATAAATATCAAAATAGACTTTTAAAAATAGAACATTTTGCGCAATATCAAAATATTTGCAATGCTGATTGATCAATTTTAAAGAAGCTAAATCGAAACACATTCTCAACATAAATTTTTGTTATTATTCATACACTACTAGGATTGCTTATATCTGATGCTAATAGAACATATTACTACTGTGGATTACATTTTGTTATTGAATTTCAGATATTTGATTGATATTTTCATAATAAGATAAAATAGTACTCTGTGCGTTCGTACATCTTACTGTTTTACAACTGTGGATATGGTAGAAATCTACTTTATTTGAATACGCTACTGATGAGACACGCAAAGTACTACGAGTTTTCACAAGACGGCAGCAGCTATGCTTATTTGAAGAAATTAGTTGAATGTAGTTTGGATTAAATAATTTTTTTTAAGTATGAAATAAATACTAACACTTGAGAAGCCGTATAAACTTCTTTTCAGGAAATTTCCAAAAGATTACAGAACCTTTAATAAAAATAAATACTACTTGATAGATATTTTACTGACTTTGAAAACTTTAATTGTCAAACGGTGGCGCCATTGAAATTAACATTGCAAATATTATCCTCAAAAATAGCTATTAGATCTTAATATATATATGAATTTTTGTAGTAGCTAATATTCGCGATTTCAGATTGCTTACGTTTATACGTGCAATGTACTGTATGGTCGAGATTCAGAACTTTTTTTAAATCTCTCAAAAATATTCAACATAAAATGCTTGTCATCATTTATATCTATAGTCTTCTGCTTCCAAAAAACATCTATAAATTCCATAATAGTGATCTTTTACAAATGTTTTATAACCGAAGTTTTGTCTAATAAATTGAAGAAAAATCAAGGACCATTTTGTTACAATAATATAATATAACATTGTTATATTGACGTAATCTGATCTACTAGCTGTGATTTAATGCAAACGAATGATATATGTAATAACGTAGCTAATGCTATATATATATATATATATATATAAATGTACATTTTTGACTCCTAGATCGAATAAATTTCTAAACTATAAACTATAACTATCACAAAATTAAATCGTGCATATAATCAAGTGAATCAACACAGAAGTAGAATTACGCTATATCTTATTTTCTTGTAGCAGCTCATCCCCATTCCCAGCTTATTTATCAGGCGTGATGTGTCTCATTGACTCGCACAACGGTGGCCCATACCTCAAGCAATTCTCGCGCATATAATCCATTTGCAGGGCGCGAACACGCACTCTTTCTCGAGCGGTTGGCTGGTATACAGCAATACAGCAGAGAAGTACGTGTGCTCCGGAACATCAGCTTACAGCGTTGAACACGGCCTACGGTTACACGAGGACATTCGCGCGTTCTCTCTCTCCCGAGTTTCGACGCCCACGCTACACTCGCGCCTGCATAGGAAATGGACCTCCGGTATAGTGTGTGAGAGAGAGAGAGCGAGAGAATCAGCGCAAGACTGGTAAATACCCGATGAGCCTGGTAGTCCCGATAAACGGGCCCCTTTATCGCGGGGTCCGCTCGTAAAAAGCCCACCTCGCTCGCGCGCCAATATAAAACTCGAGTCTTTGCTCAGAGTCGACTCTTCTCGCGCGAGGCTCTTAGCTGTTTTATAGCTCGCTGATCGATACGCGCGCAAGCTCATGCATATACGACGAGCGCAGAGTATATCGGAGAGACTGCATGTGTAGGCGCCGCTCGAATGTGTCTCATAACGTCGTGGAGGATCGTTGCCGCTGCTACAGATGCGTATATAGATACATGTATATATGCGTGTATATATATATATATAAGATTACATCGAGAACGAGTATCTATAGTGCAAAACGCGCGGAGGAAGCTGCGAGCGCGCGCGGATTATGAGCCGGGCGTCTCTTTAAGCGAGATTACATATTGCTCGAACGATATGGGGACTACTTGTGCGACTTGGAAATTTCCGTAAGCGAAATTTCTCGTTTTATTGATTTTAAATCTCGTCCCGGCTATGCGCGTTTTTCTTTTGTGTGCTCTCTGAGGTGAGACTGGGTAAGACATGCTGTATACTTGCCGTGTGTTCTAGAGATTAGTGTGCAAATTCATTCTCACTATGACTTAAAGTTATTGACTAATTGGAATACGAATCATAGTCACAATATATAACAAAATTTCATATGAAATGTAACTATATTATAGATTCATTTTATATAACAATTGTACAAATGCAACTCCATCGCAGACAGTACACGTCCAAAGGCTTCACCATCTTCACCAAGACCAAGACCGAATAAAAACGTTCTATAATAAATTGATCAATAAAGTAAATGACACGTATAAAAATCAAATAAATACCAAACGTATAATATACGAACTCCATTAAAGCTGGAGCTTTTTGTCCATTTAACCGACGCGCGCGCGATTTCTATATAAGATTCTAAATTCATATTCTCTTCGCAGCTGTAATTCTTGCCGTGTGTTACTCGAAGCTCCGCAAGTATATAGAGGCATGTCGGTGCAGTTTTACGACTAGACAAGTCTCGCGCGCGGGCGCAGCGTACAGAGAGCTGATGCTTCTCTTTAAGCGGCAGTAAAGTCTGACTAAAAATCGACAAACAATCTATTCCTCCACTCGCGCGCGAGCTGCGCTCCTTGTGACAAGGCATTACGAATGACGTTGATGATAAGTCTCTCTCTCTCTTCTTCTTCCAGCGGCGGCGGCGGCTTTTTCTGTGAAAATTTCGGCGTAACTCAAAAGCCAAGACAAACATGGGCGTGTTCGCGCGCTCGTCGGTAAATCCAGTAAAGGAACATAGATACACAGCTGCTGATGCCGACGAAGCGCGTGTACAATATATACGAGTATGTCAGACGCTATAGCTGCGCGGGAGGACGCGCGAGGGAAAAAAGAGAGGGAAGAAACGTCGCGGCGAACACGTACGCCGCGGTAATTCCCGTCATTATTAGCCGCGCGATATATCCTTGAGAGTCTTCTCGTGCGATTAGACTTTGCGCGGGTTATTAGTATTGCAATGGTGGGGTAATTAACGCGCGATACTTTTCAATATTGCGCGAGAGTGAGAAAGAGAGAGAAATTAGGTGCTATAATGTGTCATTGACGGAGAGACTACTATACTGATATACTCGGTTTATTATCGTGTGTATATACCGAGAAATATACGTGTGCGAGTGTGACGCACCCATTTTCTCGATAAGTGTCTGATGATGATGCGCGGTTTTGCGCGCGAGAGACAATAGAACGATTTGCTAATTCCATGATCATGTGTGTCTGTGTGTATGTGTGTTATACTCTGGATATATACTCGAGTTCGCGCACCTTGAGAACGAGGTCTTGGCGAAAATCTTTTTATTGGAATTTTATTGGTGATCGCACGCGAGAGTTATATTGCTGCGCTTTTTATTGTATGTCTTTTGGTGTTTGTTTTTTGGATTATAATATACATCGGGGTATCGGTATGCAGGTGGAGCGTGAACTTTTTTATCATTTTAATGATTCGATATTTTACGAGTCGGTGTGTATTGTTGTAATATTTTTATCGCGTGTCGATTGTAAATTTTCCGCTCGAACACTTCTGCAAAGTAAACTACTTTCGTTATTATATACTATAGACTTGAGTAGAAAATGTTTCAGTAAAAGTAAATAAGGAAATGGTCGAAATGCTGCTTAAAAATTGACTCTCAGGAAGGAATCGTAATATTTCTGTTGGCACAGTGATTAATGCCGTGTGTACGTACTATTATACAAATTGAAATTGTTCGCAGCCAGGAAATGACGTTAGTCGTCTACGCAGCAAGCACGCAATCATTACACTGCGCTCCTTATTCAAATTTACTGTACGTTATCGCAGAGTACGAAGAAATTATTTAAAATTAAAATTATTAATATACATGAGCCATACTGTTCAACACCTGACGGATACACGGAATCAAAAAAAAAAGTTCAGTGAGCTGTTTCCTTCAATTCCCTTTGAAATCCAGGTGTCCCCCAACACGTTTTACTATGAGCTTCCCCTAATTTTCCCCTGGAATACATTCGACCATCAATCTTTTTCCGTCACGTCTGTGAAACGTCGATCCTCTCGGATAAAAATATACTCAACCGTTGATTCAATCAATGGATATACGTCACGAACATCTTAATAATAAGCCGGTCAGGAGACAATTCTTACATTCCCTTCGCCCGCAGGTGTCACTAAATATTATATATGTCAAAACTCGAGCTTCAAAAGTATACGTTACAGCAGATGTTATAATATTGTGACATATTTCGCGCCCTATTCGAAATACAAGCTTACGCGTGCAAAACTTTCGATATATTCATTCACACATAAAGCTCATTACATTCATTAAAATCTCACATTATATACTTATACTATATTGTAAAGCAAAGCTCGTTAGCCGAGAAAACGACTCTCGCACATCACAAAGCCATCGCCGTACAAAGTACCAACCAGACACACTCTCGAGTAGCACCTTTCCAACAACACGTTATATAGGGAAGACTCATTCACACCCGCGCGCGCGGCTCGCTTGCGTCGTCGCAGGGAAAAGGCATCGGTAGAGTAGAGTATACATATATAGGTATATACACCTATATATATATATATATATATATATAGGTAAGGGAAACGAGCTTGGCGGCGGCGGCGGCGGCTCTCTTCCATTCATCCGCGTCCGTCCCGTTCACGCGCGCGGCTCTCATTCAAGAAATGCCCTCGTTCACTCGGCCCATTGTTCTACCTCTACACATCACATAGGTAGGTATACAGCGCATCGCGTGAAAGTATGTATACTATAGGTATACCTATACTCATCTTGCAAGCGCGCACATAAGCGCCCCGTCGTGAGCATCCGGCTGTGTGTGTGCAGCAACGGTCCTCTTCGATTTTCGCGCACATCAGGAGAGGGATGCTGTAGTGCGCGTCTTTGAATTCTTTTCTCGAGGAGTCGTCGCTTTCTTTCGGTCATTACATTGCCTTGTTTTCTTTGTCCTTCGGTATACCTATATGTACCAAAGTCTCTGAGAGATCCTCTGCTTTTTTGTCGTGGGAGCGGCTCTGTGTGTGTTATGATGATGCTAAAGTGTTTCGAATGGACTCTGGGTATAAAAATTTATTTTCAATCTATAATACATATATCCGAGCTTACAGGGTTAATATCTCACTTGGAATATATATTCGAGAGAATTAAGAGAAAAAAAAGGAGGAGAAGAAGATGCACCAGAGGACGCGACATCCCGAAAAGAACATAAGCCTATGGAGGAAGAGAGAGAGAGAGAGAGAGAGAGAGAGAGAGAGAGAGAAGGAACAAGAGGAAGAGCGGGTGGGAGAGTCGAAGATACACACCGCGAACAGCTCAAATTTCTCTCCGCAACCTCCCGGTCGATCTTATCGCGGAGAACGGCTTTTTCGCTTCTTAATCGCCCAGCGTATGTGTATATG
>UCQR01010006.1:0-11452 GCA_900474235.1 Cecidostiba semifascia | reverse complement strand
TTCGCTATTTGTTCCTCTCCTCGAATAAAATCTGTCCTTTAAATATTTGCGATTTAAATTAAAGCTAATGTACATTGTTAATTCATTTCATTCCTTTTTTCTCGTTATATCTTAAAATTTACTTTCACTAAATATTTGAAGTAATTTGCGCAGTTGCCTGTCGCTAGTCGGACGATTAGGCTAGCGAAGGAACGCACCAAATTTTTGTTCTTTCGTTCGTACAAACATTACGTCTCGCTAAAAACTTATGTACACAAATTTTTTTTAAGAAGATGCGTATGGTAAAAATCATTAATCAAGTTGATTTTAATAAAATACTTTTCGAGACAATCATTTAGTCAATTTTAAAAAATATAGCGTTAGGGTCTGTTCAAGGTAGGGACGAAGAGTTACAAATCGATATTATGTCATTTTATAATTTATTCATTTTTAGAACGACTGCTGTCAACTATCAACAAACGCAATTTGCTACTTTTAAAACTGATACAGTTTCAACGAATTGTAACTCTTCGTCCCTACTATATGAAGCATCTTATATTCTTTCTAAATTATTTTAATTTAAATATATAAGTATACTTTATTTCAAAAGAACCATACAAAAAATCGATTTATCTTTCTTTTTGTCAGTTATATAAAAAAAATCAAGTTTCATTACTGTATTGTAAATGATTTCTGCAATGATTTTTACGGTTTACCACTTCTTAATTCGCGCAAGTTTGTGTCAGCAATCGATTCGCATACTTGCGCATCTAACGACCAAACAATATTAATTCCGGCTTTTACAATTGTTTGTTTAATTCACAGAGGCATAAGGCTTCGACGAATATTGCGAAACTGTAAAACTATGCAATGACAATTGGTAGCGTCGCTTCGTCATCGACTTTTACCGCTGTTCATATTCGATTCTGCTGTTAGCACGTGACCATACACTTATAAAGTATAGAACAAAAGTAGCCTTGTTCAAAATAGTTTAGTTTCTAATGTAAAATATTTCTAAAGTAAATACATATACTCCTAACATTTTAAGTATTTACAAAATTTTCTCCTTGCATTGCAAATAACATTTTTTAATACAAATTAATAATTATTATAAGCACACTCTATTGCTTTTGATATTAAATTTTCTACAGACCGCATCTAAATATAGTAAAATCGATTCAAATTAACAGACACTATTTTCCAGAGATCACCAACTAAACGATTAGAAAAATCAACATTCCAAAATTTGTTAATTTAACTTTAATATATATAATTTTAAATATATTTTTTTTATAATATAAAGTTAGTTTTGAATAGAAATACAATATTTCTTTTAGTGTACTAAAAAGTGTACAAAAGAATCCGATAAAAACAATTTTTGATTGCATTTTCTTCGGATTATTGCAAGATAAAAGAAATGTGCTTTACAGTATTGACGAGCGTACTATTGCTTGAATTCCATCGTTAAAATATTCTTACTTGATAGATTACATTAGTATTAATTGACTGTGCACATTGTTACGCATTTTTACCTAAGCTTTATTAATCAGTTTCATCCAGTAACAGAATAAATTTGTTATTCCTTCAAACAATGGTGAAGCCCATTATAAGCGCCGCGCAAGCAACCACGGAGATATGTAAAATGTGAATTTGATGAGTTTATCTTTTCGTTTGTACACACGAAGGATAAGGCGAGTAACGGGACGCTAAATGTTCCTTTCTATACGCTTTTTTTCTCTATCAGCTTCATATATTGCTCGGGGTTTGTACATTTGTGATATATAAAAGAAAGACAAGTATCGCAATCATGTTGCTGATACTTTTTCATCTAAGATGAAAAAAATGTGATCTACAGGTCGGAACCTTTGATCAAACGGAATAACACTGATCGAAATTCGTAGTTGTATACACAACATGTCAAATAAACGTTCAATAAAAAAAAAATCATTTCCCACATTATATATGAACCTTACACAAGAAAACTGACATTTGTATCAATGATATGAACGAATTTTTAGAACATCTGCCCTGAATAACTAAAAAATTAGTCCTTAATTCGATTACCGACAATGCTCGATCCTCGCAATCTTTCAAATTTCAACATAAAATATATCCTCTAATCCTTTTCTACAACTTGTAGAACGACATCGGGAAGTAAGGGTGTGTCTTTGACGCGTATGAAATTTCTTCTCTCCTTCGTCTTTTTTTCCATGATATTTACAAAAAGAATTTCTTCATCAACGAAATCGACGATCGTTAATCTTACCTACCCAATATCCAGTGCAATAAAGCGCTGCGAAGAAAATTTTCTTCAACGAGATGGGTGCGGGTATGTGTGTTTTTAAGTGACGATAAACATGTTGGCTGCATCAAACGCAGCTACCTGCGTAACGAAAAAAATATAAATTAAGTTTATTTTTTACAATATCAATTATACATTTCAATCATAATAAATAGAATCAAACCTACAAGTTATTCAACGGCGAAACCACATGTTTCTTCCACTGCTTGTGTCAGCTTGTCCAGCATTTTCTTATAGTTCGGATAACTTTGTGGAATATCGATTCTGTTGAAACAAGTGTGTGCCTTGGGCAGATTCTCGCTCGGTGCATCTACAGCATGTATAGTAAAGAGGCGAGGTCCTGCTGCTCCCGTTGATCCTGTGAAGAGAATTCATGTTGATGTTGCAACTCAATAACGCTTGATTTCTATTCAAGTATCACT
Source organism: Cecidostiba semifascia (assembly GCA_900474235.1). Lineage (NCBI taxonomy): Eukaryota > Metazoa > Arthropoda > Insecta > Hymenoptera > Pteromalidae > Cecidostiba > Cecidostiba semifascia. The sequence goes on along the minus strand of UCQR01010006.1, from coordinate 8,749 downwards.
TAATGTCATTCAATTTACCTTGCAAAGCTTTGAAGCCTTGAAGAGGAACACGCGAGCTACCGGTGACGAATTGTAGAAGTCTCGCACGCATCTCCTCACCGTAAGACTCGACAATCTGCCAGAACCATTTGACGACGGGCGTATCAGGCGTGCAGTTCTTCAATCGCGTGTTCTGCTTCCAGTCGCCGATGTCGATGGTACCGAGGCCTCCAATTACGAGTTCGAGTTCACGCTCGTCGAACGGCCGCAGCAGCTGCGACGGTATCAACTCATGGAAGCCTTTCTGCAGGGCAAGGAATTGCTGCTCGATGCCACGCATGAAACGGTAGTTTACGTAAAGCCGCACGTATTCCTTCTTGTTCTCCTCCGTCACTGGAATGTCCTTGCCGCCAGGTTTCAGTTCGTGGTTCTTTAGCACGCCGAAGCTACTATGCTCCACCGAAAACGTTGCGTCCAACACTCCGTCTATACTATTTTCTCTGTCGAAGTAAAACAATACAGAATTATAATACTTATCTCATTTTTAATGAATGACAAATAATGAGCAGTAATCGAATCTTACAGCATCCACGTAAGGCTTCGATGCAATTCGGGATCCACGCCTTCAATGTCACTAAGAGTGATAGCCTTGTTTAACAGCATCTTGTAAAATGGAGTGGTAAAACCGCCGTCGACGTGGTGTCCATGAAAAACAGCGATGCCAATAATCCTCCCCGCGAAATGGAAGTACGACAAGTGCTCTGGATTGATACCGGAGTCAGCATTGATTTGTAGCGTGTAATTGTCGTCCCTGGAATATTGGAACAGGCCGTACTGCGGGTTGAGCATTTCGTGAGATAACAGGTATAGCCACTCGCGTGCCACACCTCCATAGTCCAAGCCTTCCTCGCCTCTGAATTTCACCATGAGTCGCTTTCGCATATCCTTCGGTCTCATCTTCATTATCAGTCTATAGGATTCCTGTATTTTCGAAAATATAGTTTATCAGTGTAAATTCATTATCCAATTGTCGAATATTCGCAAATGATGAGTGTTACCTCGAATATCTCGTTCCTCGATACTTCTAATCTGCAATGTCCCGTTTGCGGTTGAAGTGCGTTTAGTTCCGCTCTCAAGCACTTTAGTTTCGCCACCAAGTCTCGCTTGTATTTTGGAAGAAGCTCGCTCTCCATCAATTCTTTGGGCAAGTCTGATACGGTTTGCCCATTTGGCATAGGTGGAGTTTCGGCTGAAGAGAAAACACAATCATTCACACTATTTCTGAAAAATCTCGATATTCTCGAAGTAAAAAGTTACGCACTCGTGGGAGTATTATTGTTACTTGCACCTTCAGCCCTCGGCCTCTGTTGATTGACGTTTTGCGGAGTCTCTGGTTGTGCAGGAGCCACCGCCGTCGCCGGTGTCGTAGTCGCCCCAGCCACCTCAGTTCTCGCAGGTGCTGCTGCATTGTTACTATTGGTTTGTTGCGTCGTAGTTCCGTTTTGTCTTCTGTCAAACAAATAACGTTATTAAAAAAAAGTAAAAAATAAAGAAACCGTAAAATTGTGAAAGCTTTAAACTACTTAGTGTACACGTAATACGCGAAGGCGCTTTAACAAAAATATGTATCTAGTTTAAGCGAGTCGTTCGGCTTATCAACGTTAATGGTGTCGGTCTTATATTAGACGCGTGTCTGGATAAAACTAGATGGCTGTATACTTGCAATCTTCCAATTTTCATTGAGTGAAAGTTTTCGCATCAATTACAAGCTTTTCAAATCTGAAATACAATACCTGCACAGCCAACAAAAACAGAAGTATTGCATTCCAACATCAACTGTCCTATCAATATTCTCGCAAGTCAACGAGCTCAATTACGACAAACACTCTAATCGCAAAGTAATTAGAAAACACAAATATGCAAAAAATAGAGTCAAGCGAGACTGACTTGAGTAGGTTATTGATGATCTGCGTAGAGAGCCGAGGATCAGTGAACTGGGTGGTGCGGTTGTTGTGGTCAACAAAGTATACGCGGCCACTCTGGGTCTGGCGCATCTCCCAGCCGCTGGGCAGTGGGCCGAGCTCGAGCTCGTTGGCTGGCAGGTCGCGCGGAATCCGAGGGTCGTGCCACGTCGACGAGCCCGTTGGCACGTGGTAGAAGTACACCTGGCCCTGCTGGGTCTTTCGCATCTCTGTAAGTAGAATTTCAAGAATATGTTAGTTATGCAAGCGTTCTTTTATATAATAATTTTACTGTTAACTATGTTGATTTTTTAAAATCATGTTCAACATTTTCAATGTAGCAACTAAACAGCAATAAAAAATATACAATTTAGTTTAGCTAAACTGTTCTATAATTTACTAAGCTAGTGAGTCGGATACCATAACGTCCAATCGTACGACAGTGATATTAGCATTTTTAAAAGTGACCTAACTGTAAACGTATTAACGTTATTCTACGTTGAAAGGTAAAGTGACAAGAATTAAAATTGTATGTCTAGACGCATGACAATGTCGTCCGGAGGCGAGACAAAAGAGTTAAAATATTCTAAGAAAACTCAGAGAAAGGCGAGTTCAGTAGTTTACGTACACGAAAATCGTAATTTTCATTGACGATAGTACGTGTCATCGACCGATTTCTCATTGTGCGCATAAAATCCACAAAAACTTTTGACAAATGGCGTTGTCGAAGAAAAATATTTTTATGTTCGAGTGTAAATCATTCTGATGATGAATAATGCCTATGAAAGAGTATCGCGTATCGGTTTTCCATTATGATTTTTACTAGGCACATATCTGACGCTGCAGATAATAGTCATTTCTTTACTTTGTCGTTCAATTCGTGTCTTCATTAATAACATAAAATGTCGCGTAGACAGCATCGTTAAAAATAATTGAAAAAATATACAACGAGCTCCTGTTCTTGTTTTTGTAAAAAATGTAGAAATTTTATGAAAATTAATCTTAGTCAGTTTCTATACAGATAACTGAAATCTTAAATACACATGACTGGGAGAACAATTGGTTGAGTCATAGTAGGACAAAGTAATTTTTCTTAAAAAGTTTTTGGTAACACGCAAATTATCCACGGGAGCATTAACTCTTATGACCTTTCAATAAGTTTGATTGTTTATAAAAAAAATAATTGTGTTTTTATCCGTGTTTGTTCTAGATAAAGCTATGTATTTCAGCTGGAAGCGTAGTATGCCAGCTTATTCGTTCACTTTTTAAAAAGAAAAAACGTGTATAACAAAAAAAAAACGGTCATTATCATGCTTATAATAATTTGGATAATTATTGGACTTTGTAGTGACTATAAAAAAATTACGTTAAAAAGTCGATCGCGTCTTTTAAGTTTTATTAATTAATATTAACAAACTTGATTCTTGAATGAACACCAATTAACATTGCTGCTATGCAAATTTAGAGGAAGACTTGGAGTTTATTTAATATTTTCTTTTAGTTTATGAACGCCATTTAAGTTTAAAAATACGTCGTTTATGTTGACAATCCAGTAAACTAGCTTTCCCTGTACAAGAAAAAATGATTAAAAGTACAACACTGACCGTATCCCCTGGGCAAATCAAGGGGCTGCGTCTCAGTTCTCCTCTCGCTACCCATGATCCCGCTGTTCCTATTCCTGTTTGGCCTGCTGGGTCTCCTTGCCTGGCTCCCGTTGATTCCTCTGTCCGCTCTCGCGTTTCCGTTCTGCTCATCGTTGGGCGCCCTAGCGGAGCTTCTGACTGAACGATTGGGCGTCGGCGCCGGAGTATTCCGAGCATTCTGGTTGGGAGGCTGAGTCGGCGTACTACGTGGCGTGTTCTGGCTTGAGTTCTCGCGACTCGGGGTTGCGCTACCGTTGTTGACTGCAGGAGGAGGTGCATCGGCACCACCGCCGCTGTTGTTCCACTGTTCAGAGGTACGGCGACTGCCGCTAGGACTACCTTCAGCAGGGTTAGGAGGGCTACCGGCACTACTACTCGGTGACGTCGGCTCCGGGCAAACTGCCGGCGGCGGCTCCGGCGTCGTTGGTATTATGGCGTTGCTTGGTCTATAGAATAATCAAATGGTGCGATATTATGTCTTTAAACTTAGAAAACAATCTTAGGGATTCTAAGAAATTCTATTATGCATCGCTATAAATTACTGCAGGTAGCGCAAACAAAAATTCGTTTCTTTTTTAGAGTTTTATATTTAATAGAGTATGTTTCTTACCGTGAATTCGGACGGATCCATTGTGTGGTGCGTGTGTAATGATTGACATAATAGAGCCTGCCGCTCGCCGTTCGTCTCTCTTCCCAGCCATCGGGTAAGTCCGTAGGACAGCTCAAGTCACCTAGGAGATCGACCACGGCATTGTGGCCGACGGTGTTGCTGACAGCTCCGTTGTGTCCATCTCGCGACAACAGTGACACAACTATCTGACCCTTAATCACATCTGTGTCGTCCGAGTTAGCTTTGCAGAGGTCCAAACGTTGATCTGTAAAAAAACGTTTATTAGATTTGATCGCAATTGCGTTGCGGAGCTTATTGTATATAATTATGCTAGATCTTGGAAAAATGCGCGTAAAAAACGTGTTATTGGATTTTTTTGTGATAAGTCTGATATAACTAGAAATTTTTTATAGTCGTTGCGTTTTCAAATTAGATCAATTATTTATACTTACATCCTGTGTCTTTGAGCCTTTGAATAGTGTTTGACAATATTCGCACGCATCCGAGAAAACCTCCGCCTTGCTTTTTGTGGATTTTTCGTTGATTCCATACCGTTATGGTGATCCCGTCGTTTTTTCCAATATACCTGGTCAAAAACGAAATCAATCAATTAATATTTGTTTTTTTTTACAACAAATACTTTATAAAAGTATGCACGTGATGCAAAAAGTTACAGAGTTACTTACAAATCATAATGCTGATTCCACTTTGGATCTAAAGTAGCTTTACATGTGTCAGTGAGGTGGCACAAACCAGAACCATCAACAGTGATTCTGGCAAAAGGATCTGGCAGACCTATAAAAAAAGATTAACATGATTACGAATAAGATTTCCATTATTAAAAACTGTAAAAATTCAACTCTGTGATACTTACGAAACAGATCTTTCCTTGCAAGGTTGCGAGCACACAAGACTGAAAGTGCAATAAACAAAACAATGAGTAAAAAAGTATGATTAAATAAATTATTTGATACAATAAGAAAATGGTGTTGATCCCATGAGAATTACAACATTAAATTGAATGAACTCCCAACTGAGAGAGAGAGAGGAATAAAGTGAACAAACATTAAGTCAACTGTCTCAGTGAGAGAGAGAGAAAAAGAGAGAGAGAGAGAGGCTGATGTGAAGAAGCTCTCGGTGGGAGAAGAAAAAAGAGAGCTTGCTGCTGAGTTATCAATTAAGAAAAAGCACGCGCATATTTTTACACCGGGAACGACGCGGCATTTTAAGACGGCTGACTTCTCTTCTCCGTCTTTAGATGAATTCAATTGGCAGCTGCATTAATTAGACTTCATTTACAGCCAAGTTTAGGGAGTCACAGCCAGTTCTTATTTCTACTCCTGATCTCCGGATGATGTGAATAAACTTTAATTCCAGTTTTTCAACCAACTTTAACTATAAACTAATTCTAATTTTAATAACATTACATTGTTAAACAAATATTTTTAATTATATTTTAAACATCTACCAAGTTTGTGCCAAAGATGCATAAACAAAGTTGAAGAGAAAACGTTTTACTATACTAGGCTCTATCATCCTCCAGTGAGCAATACTTGAATAAGTTTCTCAACTTTCAAATTCCCAGCAATGCATGGAAAGTCAATTAATCCCAATCAAAGCTTATTAACATTTTAGCATGCAAATTACTACACACACATATTACTGCTCTGAATCACTTTGAAAATACATGAATATTGCAACAAATACTTTGCAATTAATGTTGCTATGGAAGTATCGTGGAAGTATAAATCAATGACCAAATCATTCTCATTTTTGAAGTATTTGATTCTAAACTGACAAAACAAATGATGTTTATATAAATGAATGCTCCGAGAACTATTTCTCATCAGCACACAATTGATAAGAGGCATTAAATCATCTGTTAAAAAACTGTGGTGAGCATGTCGTTGTCGTCCAACAATCTAGAAGCTAAGAAGAAAATGTTTTCAGCTCCCAAAAGGCCTCTCTCACTTCCTGACCAAACAAATTACGAGATTCTTGAATTATCAGATCTAATCAAGCCTATAATAGCAAGTGTGCTCCCAATGAACCTGTCACTAGCTTTGCTCTAAATCACTTTGTTGTAATCTGCTCCAGTCACTGCACGCACGCACTCTGAAAGCTCGCTCTCTTTCTCCTTTATGCATCGATTTCACCTCAGCAAAGACACAGCAGAGACAACTTGCGCAGAGTCCTCAAGTCCAAATGGAAAGCCAATGAGTTCCAATCAAAATTGATTGGGAACATCGCAACCGATGATCATACTTGAGGCGCACACACAGATATGTGCATACAATATATACGTATACGTACATATGAAAATAAAAAAAAAACTGTCAGAGCGAGCTGCATCCAAAAAGCACAGAGAGGCTCACAGAGAGTACTCTGTATGGGGTCTTGACAGAGAGCTGCAGAGCAGCAGTATCTATATTTTACAGGCGGAGGAAGGTCGCGACAGAGGACGCCTCATCCTCGCATTCCTCGTCGTCGAGAAAACGCGCAGCGCATAGCCATATATACTATAATGTACACTCCATCTCTCTGTCTCTCTCTCTTTCTCTCTCTCACACTCGTTCTTTGAGGGCGAAGCCATATTGAATAATGCACAACAAAAACAGGGGAGAGCCTCGCGTTGAGACTGCAGCCGGGATCCTAACAGTAGCATCGCCGTGGAACTCACTCGTCAGCCGGATCTTGGTCGCCGCGGTCCTCCTGCTACCGCCAGGGTTCGACATCCTCGAGGCACATTTGCTTAGGCTCTCTCAATCGACGAGAATCGCCAGGGCCTCGATCTCTCTCCACGACGATCTCTCCTATAACACTCGCTCACTCGCACTACACTACCACGCACTCTACTCTATAGTGTAGAGAGAGAGCAGAGCAGCAGAGCCCCCCCGACGTCTATATAGTATACACACATATATATATATATATATAGGTATTATAGCGCCGTCCTTTTAGGCCTGTCCCGCTCTATACTCGTAAAACTCGAGAGTTGCTGTTCTGCGGCGGTTGCACCGCCGAGTGGGGTGTGTGTATATACATATATATAGCATATACATGCACACAGTATGTGTCGAGCGGGTGTAGTGCTCTCGAGAGCGGCGAGACGGCTAGACATACGACTGTCGCTGATGAGTTTTTGCTCCGCGCCGTCTCCTGTCTCTGTCTCACTCCCAGCATCAGTATAAGCGGCGGCGACTCCTTCCTTTCTTTCACAGCACACGCGAGAGTCGCACTTCAATGGGTTTCGAGCTTCGAGGTCGAGCAGAGAGCTCTATACTCTCTGATATGCAACAGCGAGAGCTCGATATGAATGAGTGCGCGCGCGTCACGTGGTGACGTCAGCTGATCGAGATGTGAAATGGCGCGAAATTTGAATTGCTTTTAAGAGTAGTTAAAGAAAGTAGAAGAATTTGGCGATATGCGCAGTATTTGCATTGACATGCACACTGTTGACTGAAGCTGCTGTGCGTCTATTATCTATATAGATAGTTTATCGGTACGTTTTGTATACCGTATATTTATATGAGTGTCGGTTCAGTTTTCTACAAAAGCAATATTACTGTCTGTTGTCTAGACAGCCCCGGTAGCTACGCACTAATATACATTATAATATGAAGAAATAAACTTTGTAATTTTAGGTTTCGACCATCAGTATTGCGCCATGCAAAAATTGAAATTTCTCAAAATTATAAATAATATTTAATTTCAAAAAAGAGCTATGCGTCTAAGAAACGCGTCGCTCTTTTATACCGACCGAATATAAGAAGCGACACTTATTTTTGTATTGCGTCTGAGTATTATAAGCTGAGTGCAATTTATAAACTCGACGTCATTAGTTGATTAATAACTATATATATACATACATTAAAGATGCGCTGTCTGGTGGCTGCTGTCACAAGCTGTGCGAGGCGGGATCGCTTCTGTCTTTTTCGATCGGACGTTCGAAGAATAAAGTATAATTGCGCGCAAGCCTTTTCCTTACGTAAGTAAATTTTTTTAGATTTTTTTAAATTGTTATGTTTTATCTCCTGTCTAATCATGATTAGTTCTTGCGTATATGTATTTTTTTTTCGTTTAACTCTTGCGTTTAAGCTATTTTTTTTCTTTTCGTATATATAACAATGAGTTTAATTATAATGAGTAATGAGTGACATGATGGTTATCGGGGACTCACTCGATTGTAAGTGTGCTTCGATACCTGTGAGATAGCTATGATTAATTGATAATTTTCTTTTCGTAAAAATAATACTGCTCAAAGCTAATCTGTATTTTCTAACGTTTCTTTTTTTTTTCATTAAAATATTTACAGTTTTGTCAAAAAAATCCTACTTAGCAGTAGCTCTATATGTCAAACAAAAAGTATACGATATAGAATTCAACGGTAAATTGGTGTGCGATCGTTTTATTTATACAGCCGTTTGATTCAATGTATTTTTATTTGGAACTTGACCTTAAGTGTAATTATAAATATAAATGCTACTGTGTCAGCGCGGTGCGCTGACCGACATCGATTTCTAATATACATTGATAGTGATTTTCTCCTTTGCAGC
>UCQR01010005.1:31247-46792 GCA_900474235.1 Cecidostiba semifascia | reverse complement strand
CATATATACAGTCGCGGAACTTAAAAGCGTCAGCTGAAAAGAAAATGCTTCTTCTTTCTAACGAAAATAATTTTCTACATATGAATACGAAATTAGTAATTTTCTTTTCTTTTCTTTCTTTTTTTTTTTTGTTTAATAAGAATAATTGAACTATACTTTGTGAATCTACTTCAATTATATTTGCACCAAGTCAGTGAGGCGTGTAAAAGTGAGTCGTAAAAACGGTAGCTATATACATGCAGCGAGAAAGCGATAAAACTACGAACATCATTTCTCCAGCTTGTTTAACTTTAACGACTTGAAGCTTCCTATATACACAAAGTGAATCCTATTGTTTTTCGCTCTGCACCTTGATAGCCTACGTATATATTAAAGAAGAAAAAAAAATTAAAATAAACAGACTACCAATTGTCTTCCGGAATTGTAATCTCAACCGCACAGGTTGTCGTTCTCAAAGACGATCCATTTCATTTAAATTTTTACTGCGAAACGAAAATTCAAAAAGTGCTAATACCTTTTCCAAGAAAGAAAATCTAGTCCGCATGAATTTTGCATACGGAAATCTGCGCCTAAAAGCAGTCTCTAAAAGAGTAAAGAAAAAAAAAAGAAGGCAACTCTCTCGTATATGTGTATAATTGCGAACAAAGGGTCCCGTGTGTGTGTGTGTGTCGTGTGGGAGGAGTTGCGCACACGTGTGATCCCGTTACGAGAGGCGAGTTTTTTTACGAGGGAACATGTGATACCACGAGCCAACAATGCGACGAACTTCTATATGCTACTTGCATCATATGTATACGTGCAGTAGAGGCCTATAAGTGAAATATATGTATATACATGAAAGTGCAAAGTGCATCAGTTGGAAATTGACAGGAGCTTCTTTTATTGTTTCTTTTACGGCTGCGGCGGTAGATTGCGAGAGATAGAGAGAGAGTTCAATTGATGAGGTAGTATATGGTAGGATAGGTATGCGAATTGAGTTTCTTTTATGGTGAAACTTTATTATTGATTTATTGGGTTCAATTGCGAGGAGACATTCCTTGGAAAATCTCAAAGTTTCTATACTAAATTTTAAAAAACTTGAAAAAAAGTGATGAAAAATTCACTGCAGCTATAATCAGTTATCCGACATCAGGCCCAACCTTGAATATCAGCGGAAGCGAGAATCGTGGAACCTTTTCTATAGCTTTAGACGGCGCGTCGACACTGAGGGCAAAACATATAGAATACCAGCAGCGAAATTGGCTTATAGCAATATCGCGAGAAGCGGCTCCGGCAAAGCGAATTACTCACTCCTCTAGTCAACCTACTTTTTTCCCACCAGCTATGTGTGTGATGTGTATCATATAGCTATATACAGTTGAATTGCAGCTGAGGATTCAGCTTCAAGTTTTCGGATATTTTATCGAGTTTGAACTTTTGAAAAAGGGACTGATTCAATGCTCCTACAATGAAGACTTATATACAATAAAGAAAATTTCCCTTCAAAATATAGTATCTAAAAAGGCGTGAAAAATTAATTAGTCCGAGAGTTCCAACGTGCTTAAAACGAGCATAAAACCTAACTGCACTAAAATTAACCATCGCCTACTTAAAAGTCGTCAAAATAATAGCTACAAGTGTCTAACAAGCGCGTAGGCTGTGTACGTAAGAAATTTCGTAGATACATGATGATATGTAAATACACCACGTGTGAAACCTTGACACGAAAAAGCGTCCGTTTATACGCATAAAAGCCTTCCGGGCAAACACGACGCGTCTCTTTTACGAAGCAGGAAACTGCATCAGGACGTAGTGCACGACTCTACACTTACGCCGGATTAGACATGTAGGCTACACACTTCCATTGTTACGAGAGTCGACCGGAGGGATTAAAGCGGCGCGTCTTGATGTGCTGAGGAAGAGGCTTAGATGGTCGGTGATTGCTGAGAGAAAATGCATTGCGTGCTATGTGGGTAAATGCATGGTTATCTTGTAGTGAAGAATGCGATGAGGTTTTTTTTTAATTTTTTTTTAGCTTGGGTGATATAGACGGTATGTTATGATTGGTCAGCGGATTTTTCTGTGAGGAGAAACGAGTGTAACGTGTCATCGTTCTTTTTATTATTAGTTTATTTAACAAAAATTTAACCGAAAAGCTTTCTGGCTGATTGTTAGCTCAAACAATTGCGGAGATAACAAATAAATTAAAATAATTCAAAAAATAAAATAAAACAGACAATAGTAATTATTAAATTCAGATTTGTTACATATCGTTTTACAGTCTAAATGCTTTTTTGAGCTGTGAAGATTGCTTTGTTAAAATTCCAGATTTGAGGGAGGATTTCGAAGTGTTTTTCAGTATACTAGGGTATGGTATTTTAGTTTGCGAGATGGGTAGCATAGGTTTGGAAAGTATACGACTAGTCGATTGGACACTAGGTAATGGTGGAAGAACTTGAGCAAGTTTTCGGTTTCGACGACGAATATGACGGCGAACGCTTTTTCTAAAGGTTGATGTGGACTTGGAGATGGACAGCCATTTTCGAGAAACTTGAGCTGCATTGAGCAAGGATTGGGTGTCCAGTTTAGAAAAAATCATTTGAGACAGTTCAACGGGAAGTTCGCGAACAAAGTCGATGCCTTGATGGTGAACGCCCATGACGGTCATCAGTTGTTTGAAAGAGTCCATGTTGGTAGCTTTCTCCGAATGCTCAGCACTCGTCGAAAGCAGATCTTGGAATAATGCCTGGTTGCAAAATGGGCAAGCTTATATACTCGCAGTAGTGTGGATAGGGTGTCATATTGTGTGGGTGTGGGGTGTCATTTTTGTTTCAAGGGTGGGGTGCATCTATCATGGACAACCACTTATGTATAGTACTTATCTACTTAAAAATAATAATGATATAATTTTCAAAAGTTAATCAAAGTTGTCTATATTTATAAAGTGACTCTTAGCATTACGTTATTCCATATAATTTTCTACTTTGAGTAGAGATTTTATACAGAACATATAGCTATAATAATTGACGACCTACTTTATCATTGCAGAAATTCAAACGGATAATAAAGCGGAGAAGATGCAGCTAAGAAGACCAGAGGAGCGAGTTCCGTCAGCCTCGAGGGACGTCGAGCGATGAAGCGTCGAAAAGTCGACGAAAGTAGCTTATAGCTATAACCCATCACCACTTCTTCAGTCAAGTATACATTAGTGTCATATAGCATCAAGAATCAAACAAGTTTCCCCAACATGAGTTCGACAACCGAAGCAATCAGCGACATCAAGGCCTCGGATGCCCGACGAAAGCTGATCAACACCAACCTTATCTCTCTCAAGTGTCTGCTCTTCTTTTTCTTCGGAGGTAAACGATAAATTTTTATCATGATTTTTTCAAAATATTCTCTATATATGACATTGTTATTATTCATACAACAGGAATGGGCTGCCTCCTACCTTTCCTCCCACTGCACATGTTGGCGGTGGGTCTAACACCGCAGGAGATCCGATTGATCTCGATGATAGCCCCAGCTGTAGCTATCCTTGGACCCCTAATCGCAGGTCCGCTCGCTGATCGCGTCGCTGCCTCTCGTTACCGACCGCAGTCCAATGGCTTGTCCGATCAGAAACCAGCCCAGCAAAGTAATGGTCGTTACCTTCGCATCATGATCGCTGTCTGCTGCGTTTTCTCTGCGCTCTTTTACGCGCTGCTTCTCGTCGTGCCCGTTGTTAAAAGGGTCGACCTGCCACATGAACTTCGACCTGCGGTTAGGTTTTCGTGTGATGAACGAGGCGCCGTTGTTCATCAGGAAAGGTATTTCATGAAATGTAAAGTAAGCGTGGAGTGCTTTTTCGCGTAGGCGAATGAATTCTTTTAAGGGGGTGTATATTCCGCTTTTACCGACCGAGTAGATTCAGGATTATATTTTATCGTTCCCAGTAGCTTGTACTTACTTTCTGTAGATAAACGCCCGATGAATAGAAGACACAACATTATCATACTAAAAAAATACCCTTATTGTTCTCAAACCCCCTAATTCCACCCTTAACTCGGATAGATGTCGCGACGCAATCGGCTGTCACCGTTGGTCGAACGAGGATCTCGTCGGAAGTCTCCGACTGGAAAAATGCGGCTACGCCTGCTACCCGTCGGATGAAAAACGCCGCAGGGAGAAATTCCCTCCATCTCAGACGGAAGCATCCCCGGTGAGCGTCATTCCACTTTCTACCGAAGCCATCCTGTTGGAGGATCCGGCGGCGCCTGTAGATGGACCAGAAGTCGAAAGTAGCGGTGAACTCGGGGTCATACCCTTAGAGACGACCACCGAGACGGTGACTGTGCCACCTGCAATTGGCAGAGAGCCAAGATCCAGTGAGTTATACACGTTAATCGTTTGTAAACTTGATGTGTAAGATATATTGCTAGCTGCGCCTGTCATTATATTGAAGGCTTTGAAGTAATTGACTTGTAAGTCACTAACTAGCTCAGTTACCCCCTCGTGCATTCCTATGTACAATAGAATGTTTCCAAGTACTTCAATTAATTCAATCTTTCTACACAACAGTTGCACTTTAATTACAGTCTAACTATAATCTACTCAATTACTGGCACTGATAGCTCTAATAATTACATAATACACCAACTTTTATAACCAATCACAACTATAAAAATAAATAGTGATATAGAAGCATTCTTCGCTTTATTACAAGGTAAATCTCGCCGCTACGTGATGCCAAAGACCGAATCCCCTCACGTCTGCTACAACGGCACCGGTGGCTACACCGTCTGCCACGTGTTCACCGAGTCTCGGGACAGCCTTGTGGTGAGCGCAAGCTTGCGCCAAGCTGTCAACCCCGAGGACATGGACGAGTGGTGTGCTTATCCGGTGGCCCAATTCTTCGATTGTAGAATACCCGCCGACATTCAGAACCCGATGGCGGGACACAATCAGAGCTGCCTCATCGAGTGCCTACTCGAGAATCCTTACGATGTGGATCTAGGTGAGGAGAGACAAACTTTTTTTCTTTTTTTTCGATTTACCGTCTGGTGCCTTTATTGCGCAAAATGTAAAGTTATGCTGAAAGGAAGTAAAAAAAGAAAAAGAAAATTGACACTTTTTTTATACTTCTATCCTGAATAAATACACGAAACCGATTCCTTTGAAATACAGAGTCTACTCTACAAAAAAGTTTGTTTTTCTTTCGTTTGCATATGGCAAAGAGCGGAACACGACAGAGTTTCAAAGTAAGTAATTTACCTTTGGTGTGCGCAGCTATATTTCAACGAATTAGCAGCCTCGAGATACCCCCCTATTCATTACCATATCAGAGTAGTTGCAGTCAATTAAACTCTACGCAATTGAAAGCGACAACCTTTTTTATTCTGTACATACATTCAATTGCAAAGAGCGCAATTTTCTTTTCTGTCTTGAAATCATCGCATGAATTAAGTGTCTTGGCCTCGAATGAATACCACACCATATATCCATTTACGTGTACGAAATATAAGCAGACCCCTAAAAAATTTAATTTCGCCATCAAGAGAATTCTGTTTTTAACAATAATTTTCGATGATTCGAGAAAAGTCGAAGACAGCGTGTTGGCGGAGAGTCAGTGCCGGCAGGTGATCGGTAACGAGCAGCTGACCTTCTGGATGTACCTGGCGATACGTTGTCTTGCCGATATCTTCCCTACGGCTGCAGTCGCCCTCATTGACGCGGCCATTGTCATCGCCACGAGGGAAACGTCCATAGGTCGCGGCGACGTCGGACGACAATTGGGTAAGTAATCCATACCTGATTTAAAAAAAAGTCTCTCGTAGGATCAAAGTAAAATTCAACCATAAAGAAAAATTAAATTTTTAAAAACATGTATAATTTTATACATCAGCCTTCGGTTCGCTGGGCTTCGCACTATTCGGTCCTCTGAGCGGCTACCTGACGACTCTACTACCCCAGCCAAGTGCCTCGTACTACGCGCCTTTGGCACTTCATGGAATCCTGGTGCTGTTGGCCGCTTGCATAGCCCTATCCTCGGACTCGATGCCTCTTAGTCCACCCGAATGGTGGTGGCACACCCGCAGCGGTATGCTCGCTCTGCCCATGAGTGCTGTGAGGAAGTACGGCGGTGAGACAGCGGCGCTATTTATCGTTCTCATTCTTGCTGGAGCGCTTTGGAGCACTGTGGACAGCTATCTCTCGCTGTAAGTTAAAAAAAAAATGTTATGATTAAAAAAAAGGACGTGTAATTATAACCGAGCTCGTCTTTTCTTTTTTGCCGAGTAGACACCTGGTAAACTTGAAGGCAGACGAACTGTCAATCGGTCTGGCTCTAACGGTAGGCGCCTGGCCGGCGGTGCTGTTTCTCTGGAAGTCCGAGCACCTAGTCGATTACTGCGGACACAGCAATCTTCTCATCACTGCCTTCATTATTTACATCGTCAGGTGAGCTTGGACTATGCAGTATAATTACACAGCTCGTATATACGAGACTTGTAATTTTAACAGGATGATGTATATATGTGTACCTGTACCAACTCGATTGGTAACCGAGTATTTCATTAGAAAACAAAATTAAACGCAGATCCATCTTATCGAAACCGGTTGAACGATGATACTTGATCTGTAAAATGCTGTGTAATTAACGGTTAACAATTTTTTTCAAAAAAGGTTCACGGGACTGAGTATAGTTCCTGACGTACTGTGGGCCTTGATCTCTCAGGCTCTGGAACTTTTTACCCTTGGAATAATGTGGATCACAGCGATACTCTATTTCCGGCACTTGATCCCACGGCAAATGACCACGACCGGTCAAGCGCTTCCTGTTATAGCTCACTTTTGTATTGGTATGTCTTATACAAAAATTTTTCTTTCTTTTTGTTCATACAATTGCGATGCGTCAATTTTTTTTATAAAATAATTTTTCGAATCAAAGGTCGTGCAATCGGAGCGGTGATCGGTGCCTGCATCGACAAGTTCGAGGGCTACGACGAGGTGGAGTCAATGCGCAAAATATATAAATGCATGGCGATAGCAGCGGCGGCAATCGCTTCCTTGTACTTTGTACTCTATCACGGAATCCTAAAGCCGAGATGTCACGCCCAAACGGTACAGGGTGGACAAAGGCAACCGCCGACCATCGTCCAAGGTATAACATATATTATAGCAATAACAGAAACTAAATCTATACATAATGTTTTACATCACTTTATTTTCGTAAAGAAACATGTATTTGGATTATTTACAGAACTCGATGGGCAGTTTATACTAAAATAAAAATCGTATGACTTAGTATAGTACTTCTTTCGATAGAAAAAACTTAAGCTTAATTATTACTCTTACGTTTAAAAGTGTTAGTCAATTGTACGACGAAAATAATTTGAACTATATCTTTTTATCTATATACACATCCATAATGCTTTTTAATGTTTTCACTTAATCGTCAAATGCGCGGCACTGTAACTTAAATTATGCAAAATATTAACGAAATTTCGTCAAGTTGAGGACAATTCTTCTTGCGTAATTTTTGTCACATTAAAAAAATTTGACCACTCTTTTTTCTACGTTGCAGCAATGAACGGCAACGGTAATTACACGCCTCTGAGAGTTTACCACAATGGTATGGGACGAAAAGGACAATTCCGATATTGAAATAAAGACGATGACTCTATCAACTGGATTGAAGCTTCTTGCATTTATCACCTAAAAATTTATTTTTTTATACTATGCGAATAGAATGATTGGACATCACTTTCACACATTGATACACTATATAGAGCCCAGTGATTTTTAGACGATCGATTAATATATTATAGTGTAAATGTACGATTAAATAAAATGATAAACTATAAAGTTTCTTACAAATGAAGCCTTTTTCTCTTGTTTGATTAAGCCAAGATATGTTATTATAAAAAATAAGACTTCGTTAGGTTGAAAAAATGTATGTATTTTTTTTTTATATTTTTAATATAGCTGGAAAAATCACTGCATGCGCTCAAATTTTCCTGATAAAATAATAATATTGTATTATCTATACGCTGTTAGGTATCATACGCACGCATTGAATTTCGAATGACATACATACTAATTCTATATAAGGTAATAAATTTGTGATATAATTACACGCATGTATGTACTAGTATTTTTTAATTTTTCCATTATTCAAGAGATCTATAAAATGTGTTAGTAAACACATTGATCACTACTATTTACACAAATGTCAATACATTCGAATGGTCGACGAAAGAAAACCGACGCATTATAAAAGTGCAAAATATTCAGGCTCAGACTGTAAAAAAATATCCTGTTATTCAAGCATACGTAAATGTTTTGTACACTGCTACCTTATAGATATACATTTATATGATATAGAATTTTCAAAAACTATCTTCTCAGAGCAAAGCAAAATTTTCAAATATCTTTAATGTATTTAATAAAGTGTAGTAATGCAATACACTTTGGAAATAAGCTTACAAAAAAGTTCATTCCCAAAAAGTGCACTAATTCTTGAGTTTCGTCTCACAAAATTTGTTTGTTCCTTGATTATACATTGCATTGCTCCATCAAAAGCGAATGAGAAACCGATACAATCGTTAAGAAATATCAAGAACAAACATAATCGTCTTGATTACTTATTTTGGTAAGTGGTTTCTTTTTTCCAAATGATTATTAACAAAGAGGAAAAATAGATTTCACATAATCTTATATATACATGCTCGATACGACGTCTGTCGTATAATTGTATTGTACAAAAAAGTAAAACTAATAATTCAGAGAAAATTTGCAAAATATGATTATTTATATCAAAGTTCTTTTTCTTCAATTTGATTGAATGTTTATTTCTTAAACTCAAGAGTATATGTTGATATAGTTTTAACTAATATAAACTTTTCATCTGTAAATGTAGAAAGTGTTCAAATACACATTTTTTCACATTTCCTGATAAATCTGATTGTAATCAAATGTATGTATACAGTCAAAAGAATAAGAAAGCAACCACTCAGTCAAATTTGACTAATGATAATTTGTTTCATCTTCGTAAAACATCTAGTCACGATAAACGAAAAAATACCAAAGGAACACAATCTCTCTAATCCATAGTTGTGCACTCATCGTTATTGCTTGCAACGGTACATATATCTTCGATTTCTGCAATAGCTGCATTAGCGGTTGCGTTATTTTCATTTCGGAGGTCCTCCGAAAGTTTTGTCACCATCTTAACTAATTCTTCCACAGCTTTAGACGTAGCTGCAACATTATCATCCGAAGATTTGTCGGTCTCTTGGTCATCGGCAACTGTCGCTGCTGTCGCTACTGTCGATGTCGCCATCGCCGTTGTAGGCAATGTCTCTGAATTTTGATTTTCGTTTTCGTTATTGTTCGGAGGCGGCGAAGAAGTATCCATTGCCGCTGTAGGTGGAGACGAAGGGAAATTATTGGTGGTTTCAAAAGTAAAATCAGGATTTTCAGCTGCGTTATTTTGCTGTGAAGGTGGAGACGTGCAACCATTCGAAAGAGTTACTGGACTCAGACGCTCCAACATATCCATAATAAAGGGTGAGGTGCCATCTATTAAGTCTTTCAGTGGTATATGATTTGGATCAGGTAATCCCTAAAAAATAATATTTACATTTTATTTTGTTCACTGAAAATCAAAGATTTGGTTTTTTGATAATTGAGTTGAATAAAAAAAATTATGTATTTACCTTGGACTCATCGGTCTGAATTCCATAATCTTCAATGTGCTGCAGATGAAATAAGTACTGCTCCTGGTACTTTCCAAAGTTTTCATCTGGAACAATAACTGGTCGCACCATTTCCTTCTGCGACTTCGGATCGTATTCGGACCTCGTCAATAACGAATAACCGATACATTTTTCATAATCTCTCCAAGGCACGTCATAAGCTTGACAGGCTTTATCTTCGGTGAGAACTGACGAATCTCCAACAGCCTTCAATGCAGTGGGTTTACGTTTGAAAATCGTTAGATGATCCAAAATCTGTGAGAATTCCGTGGGTACGTTTACAGCTTCTATTGTACGCTCGTCAGTTTTAACAAAGTCATCGTCATCGCTCTCAGATTCAGATGCAGAGTCTCTTACACAGGTCATTTCCAGTGTAATGTCAAGATCAGTTGATTGAAATTTATTGCTACGATCGTAAAAAATTATTTAAACAATTAGTACATTAACTGGCAAAATAAATTAAACCAAATTATAATTAAATGCGATTATTATTGATGACTCGAATTTTAGAAGTCATATATATTTAAATACACTTTTACCTGCTCTTTTCTTTTCTTTTTTCTTCATTGCTCTTCTCCTCCGATTCTACTGCAGCCGTTTTATCATTCTTCTTTTTCCAATGCACATAATCACGCACTACTCTATCATTAATATGTGATAATTCAACTAAGGTTTTGCGAACTGCACGATGAAAGCGCTTGGTACATAGTGTTGCTGAACCTAACAGATCGGCCTCCTGAGCCTTGGTATTTGACATCTGTATAATTTTCAGGATTTTCGTTTTCAGCTCTCCTAGCGTGTTATCAATTTCTTGACTTTGAAGTATCAGCATTTTCTTGAACCTCTGATCGCGCTGCTGTATTTTTAGAGGTACCATACTGTTGTTCATCGGATTTGTTAAATCGTCGGTGTTACTGTTTGTGAATCTCGATCTCGACGTTGAAGTCCTTGGCGAAGTAGAAATAACCATTGGCTCGTCATCTTCTCCATTGCTGTCGATCTATTTTATAAATACATATTTAAATTTTTCAAAATTTTATGTTAGTTCAATCGCATATGGATTAATATTTCAAGGTAAAACATTAGAGCACTTACAGTTTCAACAGAGTAAGTATCCTCTGATTTCTTATTCTGATCAGTATTTCTATTTCTAGTATAACATTTAATCATATTATTCAAGAGACTATCTACAACAGGAGCTTCGTCGTCACTATCTAAATCTATGACACTTGGTTGATGCTGTTGTGGTGTAGTAGCTAATTGTTGCTGCTGCTGTGCTGATACCTGCATATTTTTAGCTATGCTCTTGGGTACAAGAAAGTGTGTGGCTGGTTTGACAAAAGTTATGTTGCTGGAGGCAACAGACTTAGGCATCGCCGACATTGGTACTGCAACCAATTTCTGGTTTGCTGTGTGAGTTACCTTAATTTTCTTGGCGCCTGAAGACAAGGCAACTTTCAAAAGGTTTGCCAGAGGTACAGTATTTATTGCCATTGAGTTATTTGGTCCTTTTTGTTGGTACGGCTGTTTTTGCGCATTTATAGGTATAGGTATTTGTCTGATTATTTTTGTCCGTACCTGTGGACTATTTACTTCCTGCAATAAAAACGAATTTTAATATTTGATATAAAAGTATAAAACAAGTTTTACATTTGAATTTACCGATTGTACTTTGTTTGGCGGCTCTCCAGGACCTTCCGAATTAGGATTAATGATTTCTGTGTCCCCCTCAATCATTGTCTGCTCACATGGAATCATCAAATCTGTTGGATCTATTTCAGCTTCGACTTTCGTTGGTTGCTTATTGTTGTAATACTCGTGATCCATGTAACCATTTCTATCGTTCTATTAAAAACAAACATGAATATTATTGATCAATTTTAATTTAGATTAAGAATTGGTATCAATGAATAAATTTTACCATTTGCGTCCACTGCTTTCGAATTTTGCGCTTTTTATTAGGCGGCGTGTCGGGTCGCTCATTCTCGGGTACATAATTGACGTCTTCTTCCTCATCATCATCGGAATTTGAGAGAGTTCGCCGTCTTCGCCGCTTACGTTTACGTGAACAGCACTTGGTCTCATCAAGGTGCATTTTTTCCTCTATTTCCTTTGGACTCATTCGCCTATCATTTTCTAATATCCTGTGATAATCAAGTATAAATAAATAACAAATCACATCGTCTTATATTTATTGACGACTTTAACGATTGTGATCCTTACTTGGTCACTGTTTCAATATGTGTGAGTAGTGCACGAGTGATGGATCGCAATGGAAATAAATCTTTGGGATCACAGACAAAACACTTCCAACTATCTTCTGCCTCTATTCTTTTGATCGTTGGAGGATCAAAATTTCGTTTTATGCATTTACTGCAAAAAGTGTTGCTGCAGTAAGAGCAGCAATATAAATTTCCACCATTTGCACACCATCTGCAGAACATATCTGTTGCATCGTCTCCTGAACCAAACAATATTGTCAGTGAAAGTTTTTTTTAGTATTCACAATAATAAAGTTTGTTCAAACCTTGTTCAAATGTACCATCTCCGTAGAAATCTCGGCACTTGGAACACAACAAGGTTCGCAGAACTGGATGTTCAGTCATATTATGTTTCTCTGCTGGTGCAGAGCCGATATGTTCATCGCACCCAGTGCAATGAAGTCTGAGAAAACGGACGGATGCAACATCTAATAACAAAAGAAGAGTTCTCAGTTATAAATCCATGTTATATTATTATTTTATACATTAATCAAAAGTTAAAATCATTTTAACTCACCGCTGCCATATGTCAATTTGTAAAAATCATTTTCTTCCTTGGAAAAATTCTGACAAGGGAAGGTTGATTGAGTCTTTTGAGTTGGGGTTACTGAAATAAGAAAGAGTAATCTTAATTAAAAAATTCTTTTGATTATAAGTAAAGAAATCAAAAGTTTAAATATCAGATTATTTAAAATTATCATCTTTGCCAATTTAATTTGAAATTATTAGTTATAGAGCATATGAAAATCAAGATGACCAATCAAACATTCAGATAGTAAAAATAAATAAAAGGAAACATGCATTGTAAAGAGTAATTGTCAGCAATATGCAATGCTACTATAGGGCATTGAGTTCAAATACTTTGTGCTCTGAGTTATCACAAACCAGATCATGCAGAGTCCTATATCCTTTTTTCATCTCACGCATATCATCTTTCATAGCATAGCAATAATGTACAGGTCAAGCTAAACTAGACACAATTGAACCAGTGCTAACAATATTTCCATTAGTCATAAAAAACCGTCATCTAAAAATTAAACAAACTACAGATGCGATTCGGAGCAATATACAATCAGTCAAGAAAAAAGTAACCAGCAGCTACAGCAATAAATTCAACCACAAACTCTTCGCATACAGCCGATCTCAAAACCTTGGAATAAAATAATGAAAAAAAATCAAAGTCGAAGAACCAAAACCAGCCGAGACATAAGCCTCAAAGCCATTCTCAAAACCAGAAAAAAAAGCGCGGAGCACATAGGTTATGCCTGAACCAGACTACTTGTCGCCGTGAAACTGACCATTCTCCTTGCTATCGGCCACCTCCTGGACCTCGACCTCGAGCATCGACGATATGTCCATCCTGTCGGTGAAGGCTCCGGAACCGCGACAACTTTCTCAGCAGCCCGGGGAAACAGAGGCGAGCTCCAGCTCGAACTATACACCTCCGATCTCGGATTCTACTCTTGGATTTGATATTACGTGGCCGCCATGTTAAAAACGGAGCGGGCGCGCGCGCACTGCTGCAGTGTCCGGCTTTCTACTCTCAAGAATAAGCCTCGAGCTCGTCGCCCAGGATGGCTGAACCACTACTAATATATGCTTTATTATGGCACTTAGGATAAATCTATACTTTGGTAAAGAAACGATGCGAATTTGTTTGTTTACGTTTGATGATATATAATTATAGGTATACAGACAACGAAAACACTGTCGATTCGATTTATACCTGATGATGATGATGCTGTTGCAGAGAGTTTATATTATTCAGTGTCAAGGTTGATGAAAATTTTTTTTAAGATCTCGATATACACAACGTCTTTTAGTTTGGTTTATTCTAATTCAGATGGCCGATACACAGACGTCACATACACTGACGAACATCAGGTTTTACTTATTATCACGTCGAGTTCGCGAGGAGTTCCTGGCAAGCCAACATATTTTCTTTCAAGAAAAGAAAGAAATAAGTAGTAGTCGTCGAGTTGAAACAATATACTTTTGCAGGTATACGCGGTACTTATATCAATTCAGGGGTGAACGAAACCTGCTTTGGATGAGAGCGACGCACGCACGTCGCCGGCTCCCCGCGTTTTGTGCAAGAGCGAATGATAAAAAAGGAGCTGCTGCGAGGGTGGGATAGGTTTGAAGATATCGAGCACTTTATACGGCTACCGCATCGTCAGTAGGTACTTATAGCTATATGCGCACCGAGCTAGAGTTGATATTTTGCAGCCGCGCGTAAAAAGTCTGACGGAAGCTCTTTTTGGAGAAATTTAACAGGTTGTTACAGTCATCAGATATAAAATAATGGGTTGTTATTCGTAACAGAAAAATGTCACTTGATAAAAATCTATTTTTTTTATATATATAAGCATAACTGAGATTCAATTTTCGCATGCGCGAGTAGATCATGTTTTATGAAAAAAAAATCATGCGAAAACAGCTGTAGTTTTGAATGTGCTTGGCGGGTGTTTACAAAAGTTTGTTTACAAATGGCGTCGGAGTTGCGGGTTGTTTTTAGATACCTTTAGAGCACTATTTACTTATAATACACTATTAGCTCACAAATCGTCGTAGTTTTTTAGAAGAATTTTTCAACAACAATGGAAACCAAAGACAAAAAAAGTGAACTTCAAAAAACTGCTAAAAAGTTAACAGAGGACATTCAGAGCATGGCGAATTATAAAAATTTATACAATGAGATTCAGGTAAAACTAACTATTTAATTACTATATTCAGAAGTGATGAGTATCTTAAAAAGAAACTGTGTCCTTGAGTTATTTTTTTGTACAATTTAGAGACTTGTTGCATCTTCAGCTGTGAAAAGGGAAGATTTTAAAAACACTTTATTTGAGGCTCTAAAAAACGAAGGTTTAGAAACTGAGCTCAGAAATACTGTATTCCATTGGACAAGATCTCAGGTACGTATACACTAAGGAAATTTTTTTTTTATTTAATATATTTACTAAAAGTGTGCAATTTTATAATATCTACAGAGATTGAGTGAATCCAAAGAAAATGTCAATGAATATCAAGCTGACCTTAGTTATTTGAAAAAAGCACAAATTCAATGGGAACGAAGAATTCAAAAATCTCTCAATTCAATGTGCAATGAACTAAATGTACCATTAGCTCGAATAAGACCTAATGCCGATAGAGAAGAATTATCTGAGAAGTGGAATGAGCTGAGCACGTGTGATTTCGGTACATGCCTATTTATTTCATTTAATACATTATATTCAGTGTAAGCTTTTTAACAAGATTTTTATTTCCACAGATATATCTCAGTATAGACCATTGTATGCTCCAAAAGACTTTTTAGAAGTTCTTTTTTCTGTCAGAGATCCATCATTTAAAAAGCAGCCGTAAGTAATTGACAATACAATATGATTTCCATGATAACTATTAATTATCACATTTACTACTTTTGTGTATTTCATTTCAGAAATGAACCAAATTGGGAATTTAGTCACATTCAAATTCGTGTTAAAACTTTAACTCAGTTGGTAAGAATACTATTGAATAAAAATGTTGTAAAACAATATTTGATAAATTTCTGTGATTTTTAGAG
>UCQR01010005.1:11502-29351 GCA_900474235.1 Cecidostiba semifascia | reverse complement strand
ATACGATATATAGATATACTTATATGTAAGTAGCTGTTTGCATTAATCGTTTACGTTACAATGCAGTGCGTAGACGTGGTGGGGATTAGGTTAGGATGAATGGTTGTTAGTTGGGCTGGAACGTGTAAGAGGGACGCTACTTTTCAAACAAAATCGTCTCATGAAAAACCAAACAACAATCAAATAAAGGTAATATTTCTTCTCATTAGTTAAGTATCGATCTTTCCTTGATTTCATAATGTTTTTGCTTACTTAATTATATTACAAGCGTGCGAACGTTTGAAAACGGACACATATAGTAGCCACTCCCTGAATGTCCCCTCCCTTCATAACTGTTGAGTCCATCACTGCACATAGTCGTACATATGAGTAATCTCACTAAGAATAATTACTTTACTCTATTAAATGAAAAGAAATAGTACTTTTTTGCTTAGTTATATTTATTGATAATAAATTATGTTACTGATATAACGTGGTAAATATTACTACTGGTCTTATTTGATAATTATACACTTTATAATCAAAACTCATTTGTTTTCAGGCAGTACAATGTCTTTAACAATAAAGATAACGCTACTTATTGGAATAATAAGTGCAGTTGTTTCTCAGACTGCTTATTACAATGAAATCGAGCACAGGTGTCCAAAGCCATGGATTATGTTCCAAGACTCTTGCTATCGTTTTATAAAAAGCTTTAGACCAAGAGAGGATGCCAGGCGAAATTGTTTAGCGTACCAAAGTGATTTGCTTTCTATCAACTCTCTTGATGAACATGGCAACATACTGCGTGAGTTATTCTTACAAGATCCACAGCATCGAAAATGGTACACTGGGATAAAGCTGCAAGGAGCTTATTGGACAAACGAAGATGGCACGCAGTTGATAAATATGGAAAATGCATTTTTACCTGAAAAACCAGATAATTACTATGGAAAGGATTATCTTGTTTATGGATACAGCGAAGGCCTGAAACGTTGGGGTTTGGAAAAAGTCAATGGACAAGATGCTTATTATTACATTTGCGAAGCACCTGCTATTAACTTGTTGTACCTGCACACAGATGACCGTACTTATCAGTATGGCATTGAAATTAATGATCCATTGAAAATACCAAGAGGACCAACATTCACCAAACAGCCAGAGAATGAAGTATTTGATGTTACAAAGAGAGTGGTGAATAACGATGTAACTCTAAGTTGTTTAGCAGATGGATACCCAACACCAACATATGAATGGTTCAAAGAAGATTTTGAAAATGACAGATTGGTTGCTAAAAAAATTGATCCACTGGCACATAATAGATACACCATCAGTGGAGGAACTCTTATTATCTTTTCTCCAAACCAGGTATTTATTTATTCATTTTTTATGTTTTAATTAAATTGTATTTTTGATGGTGATAATAATATGAATAATTTTCAGACTGAAGATCGTGGAACTTATCATTGCAAAGCAACAAATAAGTTTGGAACCATAAGATCTGAAAGTGTTGAATTATCCTTTGGGTACATTCTGGAATTTAATCTTAAACGTCCAGAAGAACGAGGTGATGAACATTGGGGTAAAGCTGTTTACTGTGATCCTCCGCAACATTTCCCAGGAGTCAAATATTACTGGGCAAGAGAAGCATTCCCATATTTTGTAGATGATGATAACGAAAGACTTTTTGTATCAAACGATGGTGCCTTATACTTTTCAACTCTTGAAAAGATTGATCAAGCCAACTACTCTTGTAATGTACAAAGCACTGCCTCTGATACTGGTCGTAACGGACCATTCTTCCCACTTTATGTCAGCCCACATTGTAAGTATTAATATAACTTTTGAAAAAATTTAAGAAGATTTAAAATGAATAATTTTTTAACATTGCTAAATTCACTTTCATCTATTATCATTACAGTGACTCCTCAGCATCTTAAATTTCCAAATAATTTCCCGAAAATATTCCCTGAAGCCCCCATCGCTGGTGACCAAGTTAGAATGGAATGCATTGCTTTTGGATTGTAAGTAATTCAATTAAGAGAATAAATATTAAACTAAGTCTTTGAATTAAAATATCAAATTGACATAATTCCTTTTTTTTAAAGCCCAGTGCCTTCTTACAATTGGACGCGATTGGGTGCTGAACTGCCTCGCGGTTCTTATCTGACGAACCACAACCGTGTTCTTATCATTCCTAAGGTGCGCATCGAAGATCAGGGAGAGTATGTCTGCCGCGCTCGCAACGAGAAGATCTCTATCAAGAACTCGGTCTACTTGTCAATTCAAGCTGCACCCAATTTCACGGTTCCCCTGGATGACAAACACATGGACAACAGAGGTGACCTCACATGGGTGTGCGAAGCTTTCGGTATTCCAGACGTTACGTACAATTGGCTAAAGAATGGCGAGATTTTGGATATGTACACAATTCCACCTGAAGACAGAGATCGATACTTGATACAGGATAATGTATTAAAGATCAAATCGTTGGATCCGGAGAGGGACGAGGGCATGTTTCAGTGCGAGGCTAGGAATCAGCTCAAAACAAGATATTCATCCGCTCAACTTAGAGTTTTGTGTATGCATATAACATACCTATTAAGTTAAAAAATCATTTTTGATATTTGTAATAATTAATGCGATTTATTTTTGTAGCGTTGAAGCCATCGTTTAAGAAACGTCCGCTGGAGCCTGAGACGTATGCAGCTGAGGGCGGTAATGTTACTTTAATTTGTAATCCAGAAGCCGCGCCAAGACCAAAGTTTACGTGGAAGAAGGATGGCAACGTGTTAGGAAGCGGAGGTAGAAGGCGCATTACCGATACTGGCAGCCTAATCATCAGTCCTGTTTCGAGGGATGACGAGGGCACTTATGTCTGTCAGGTATCGAACGAATATGGCAATGACGAGTCGCGTGGTCGATTAATTGTTCTGAGTAAGTGCCTTTCTAAATGATGCGATATAGCAATAATCTTTGTGTCAGTTTGTCATTGTATTAAACGTTTTATTCAATTTTAGACGGACCAGTATTGGTCGAGTCGTTGCCGCCAACCATCAGAACTGCTGTCAATTTGAACCAAACTTTGCGTTGTATGGCCTACACCGACGAGATGCTAGATGTTGCTTACATCTGGATGCATAATGATATGCGCATACGTGATAAGGATCTCAAAGCCAACCCTCATATTGTGATAAACGGCGGACAATTGGACATCATCAACGCGACCTTTGCTGAAGCTGGCGATTACGAGTGCATCGTCAAAAGTACTGTAGGCC
Source organism: Cecidostiba semifascia (assembly GCA_900474235.1). Taxonomy (NCBI): domain Eukaryota; kingdom Metazoa; phylum Arthropoda; class Insecta; order Hymenoptera; family Pteromalidae; genus Cecidostiba; species Cecidostiba semifascia. The sequence continues at coordinate 26,094 of UCQR01010005.1, read as the reverse complement.
GAATTGCCTCGCGGACTACAATCACAGTCGAAGGCCCACCAGGGCCTCCTGGTGGTATTCAGGTGCTCAATGTAGTCAAGACTTCTGTCGATCTCAGCTGGACAGATGGCGCGTACAACGGAAGGCCAATCGACAGATACACCATCAGTGCCAGAACGAATTGGAATCAAACCTGGTTCAATCTTACTGAAGGTACGATCGGATTAAAAGATATTTGTGTAATTTTTACAATCATTGTGTCATTTCAAAGTGATGATTTTCTTACAGATTTTACGGCATACACCGTTGGGGATAGAAACACTGGCCGAAAGCGAGCACATCTCGAGAACGTTCTTCGTCCATTCACTACTTACGAATTCCGCATTCAGGCCGGAAACGAGTTAGGCTATGGTCCACCTTCACTACCTTCGCCTCAGTACAGTACACCTTCGGACAAGCCAGTTGTCGCTCCCTCGAACATCAGAGGTGGTGGAGGCAAGTTGGGCGATCTGACCATAAAATGGGATCCGCTGAAGTCTTCCGAGCAATATGGCCCAGGCATATTCTACAAGGTGTACTGGCGTCGCAAGAAGGGCGAAAGTGAATTCCAGTCGCTTGCACTCAAGGAGCATGGAAATGTGGGAATGTCTGTCGTGCCGATCCAGTCTCAGTATTATTACACCGAATATGAAGTCATGGTGCAGGCAGCTAACGATGTTGGGTACGGACCTAAATCGGAGATCTTTACCATTTACAGTGCTGAGGACATGCCTCAGGTACGTTTTTCTTCATTTTTACACGCGCATATTTTCATTGAGACATTTTATTTAATTATCCCATTTCATTGTTTTAGGTTGCACCTCAGCTGGTAACGGCCTTCTCCTACAACGGTACAGCGCTCAACGTAACTTGGAATCCAATCGAGCAAACTCGCGAACGCGTTCGAGGCAAGTTAATAGGCCATCGTATCAAGTACTGGAAAGAGAATGGTCGCGAAGAAGATGCCGTATACTACCTGTCTCGTACTACTCGTCCCTGGTCGCTTGTCGTTGGTTTACAGCCTGACACCTACTACTATGTCAAGGTAATGACACAAAAAACTTCGGTGTAGTTTTAGTTATATAATCGATTAAGAATCTCTTATTTACGATTTTTCTTACGTTTGCTTAGGTGATGGCTTACAACTCTGCCGGTGAAGGTCCTGAGAGTGAGCGCTACCTGCAGAGAACGTTCCGTAGGGCGCCGCAGAAACCACCTTCTTCCGTTAATGTGTTCGGTCGCAATCCAACATCCGTGCGTGTCACCTGGCGTTACGTGCAAAATCCCAATGGTGAGGAGCCAGTCATTGGTTTCAAGATTCGCGTCTGGGAAACTGATCAGGATATGAGCACTGCGGTAGATACTCTTGTACCTCCGGACGCTATAGTAGCGATTATAGAAAATCTCGGCGTTGGAAAAGAATATTTCCTTCGTATGTTGGCTTACAGTAATGGAGGAGATGGACGAATGTCCAGCCCTGCACACAGATTTAGAATGGGTGACGCTACCGATTACGGTAATGACGCATCCAGAAGAAGGCTGGATTCGATGTTACTGGTAGTGTCGATCCTCTTTTTAAAGATTTGGGAATTCATTTAAGATTAGGTACGAGGTTGATGCATCATCGAGTGGGTATATGTTTCCAATTTCTTAATAACGCAGGTTCATTGCCGAATAGATGACATCCACTTTTCAGCAATTTGAATGGTGTAAATAGAAAATGTATAAATTATCGTGTATGACTAATCGAACTTGAGGAAGCAGGGCCAACTCGTTTATATATTTCACTAATTATATAATTATTATTATTATTATTTTTTTTTAGTAAAGAAACGTATAGTTCATTCGATGATAACTACCTAATCTCCCAATCTTAAACGTAATTTGAACAAATTAGGCATACTAATGCTTATGAAAAGCACAATTTTTAAATTGCATATGCTCAAACTGCTAAAAGAATCCTAATTATAGTTATGATGACGGTGAAAGGCCTTAAAAATTCCGTCATCCTTTATTAGCGGATATTAAAATTCATCCTAATAATTCACGTAATTAAAATAACTAATAAAAGTTACTATAATGCAACAGGTTTACAATAATAGATCTGAAAAGAAACTTAAAAAAATGCAATTTATATATGAATATATATACTTCTACAAAGACGTATAATATTTTTTATACAAAAAAACGTCTCTCAAAGAGAGCGTAAAAACACATTTACGCACATTAGATATTCCTTATATCTAGATTGTTAATATTAACATATTTTTATATCACTATGTAGTATTTTTAGAACCATGAATCTCTTATGGTTGTATCATGATTAACTTAATAGTTGTAAATGATGTATAATTAACGCTGATAATTCGCTCCACTATTTATCTTCAAAAAATTAGTGGATTTAGCGTAATTAAGACTCAATGTTTTCCGTCCAAAACTTCGGGTAGTAATGTATTTTAAGATTTTTACCGGATATTTTATGCATAGAAAAATTAATCATTTTTTATCTCTTTTAAGTAAATTTTTATAGCAAATTTTTTTATACCGTCCAATTGTGCATATTTTCTTTTTTTTAACAACTTTTATAGTACGCAATTTACAAATAGTATTAAATCAAAAATTGTACGCACATGCATTGCAATTTTCGGAATCTCATTTAAAGATATTTGCCATTGATACGATTGTCGTCTGTCTATATGATTAATATGTGACAGACGACTTTTTATTTTTAATTTAATTTCTATCCAATATAGATCTTTGTTCTGTGTATCATTGTCTTTAACATTGTTAAATTGTATAAAAAATGAAAAGAAAATAAAATTTTTTACTTTTAAAACATGACACGCGTCTTCATTAAAATTCATTGTTATTCTACAAAGGATCCATCATTGATTCGTTCCAAATTTTCGAACAAGTTTTAAAAAAAAATCTCCTAAAGCAAAGAATAAATCCCAGAGGCAATTTGAAGCAAAGCAAGTAAAATTCGAGTTCGGGGACCCCCTGCGCACATTAAAACACACACGCGAAGGGACCTCGTCATCGTTCCCCTACCCGACGATCGTCATCATCGCGTTTCTCCCCCTCTGATGTTGGGTCTCGCTTTCCCCATATAGGTGTAAGTATATGGCGTCGCGTCGGTGATACATTTTCCGCATCGGCCGGTGGTGGGTGGGGCGTCGCTTTTGTGTATTCGGCCAGACAAGGACGAGACGATGCGGCGAGCGGCATCCTCTAGTAGAGAGAGCGACGCCCGCGATGATGACTACCGCTACTCGTGACTGTCAATAACGGTAATTCGAGGACTTATTTATTATAATATATTGGCTCGATTCTGTATATTCATTTTAAAGTTAGTTAACTTTATAAATACTTGTACTGTAGTACTTGGAAATCAGTAGTCAAACAAACAATGAATGATTTGCAGCTGCATATTGTTGGTTTATATATACAACATATGTTGCTACTATTAACGGATATTTTTCAACTCTTCATAATTGAAAAATTTATGAAAAAAGTCCTCATCTATCAGTTGATATCTCATGCCCAGTATAGTTGCACTCGTATGATCATATTTATTCTACCTATCAAACTATCCCACAATATATATCCATCATTCTCTCACCCCTTTATTCAATATAATTCAAAGCGCCTGATGTAAAATAAAACACAAAATTTAAAAATCGGAGTCAAACGATGACCGTCACAGCAACGGTCCGTAATTGACCAGTTAATTCATCCAGCGCCGGCCGCAACGCAACATTCAACGCACACAATACCTCCAGCGAGGCAAAAGGAAAGGATAGAGAGAGACGAGGCTAGAACAGGCAACCACCACTACTACTACTACTACCACTACTATTATACACGGTGAAAAGGGGAGGCTCCTTCCCGTTTCCGGCTCCGGCTGTCAGATAATATCTCTCTCTCTTACTCTTGCAGCGGCCGTCTGTTTTGTTTCGCGAGTGTGCACAGTGTCGTCCTGCAGCCAGGCTGCTGCTGTGCAGCTCTTATCAGTGTGTGTGTGCGCGTGTTGGTGTATGTGCGCGGAAAAGCCGTATCTGGTATCTTGCAAAACGTGCCAGTGTTTTGCTACTGCGGATGCTTCGCCTGCAGTCGCGAGGTGAGTCAATTTGATTCTCTTTATAGGTATACACACTAATATTAACGCACTTAGCATACGGACCGTCTTATTATTTTTTTTTTTTGGAGTAGCAGGCCTCTGTTGCCATAGAGCGAAGTAGCTTTTGTTTTTTTTTTACTCTCTCTTTGCCGTATGTATATATAGTGCGTCCGCGAGGGTGGGGTGCGGCGCTTTCCTTTTTTCCACCCCTACTTGCGGCGACAAGGGCGCACACGTTAGTCACCTATAAGTGTATCTGTATAGCGATGAATTCCCTCACGCGAATCGCATTTGGACTTTAGATTAAACTTTGTTTTCTGCGGCTTCGCTATAAGTATATATTGTATATACTTCTAGTGTGTCCGAGAAAGATAGAAAGAGAGAGAGAGCCCTTTTATGTAAGCGGCTGATCCTTTTAAATGTCCAGTGGTTGCCGAGCGAGAGAACGGAAATACAACACAGTAGAGTACCTATATATAGTGAATAGGCCCTGTTCTGCGTTCACTGTCATTGTTGTTCTGCTCTCTTAATTCGTGGAGGAGTTCGCCGGGTGCTGTTGAGGTTCAATTGTAATTGGTTTTTTTTTTGTGTGACTTTCGAGGACTGTTATTTTGTGTTGGTTGACTTTTTCGGAGCACTCGTCGCTTTCGTCTGATCCGGCGAGTATTAGACGAACGATCGCGTTTGTACTGCTTCCAATTGACTATTGTTTCTTTTTGCGCGTTTTTTTTCTTGTTTTGGTACATAAGAATTGTTAAATTTGGAAAGAAACACTTGACTTACGTATAATAATTGTTAATCGAACTGTAGTTCGTTTCTTGTTTGAATTATTGAATTTTGTGAATAAAATTTGTTTAAGAAGTTAGAATGAACATAACTATATTGGTCTTATCGAGCTCAAATAAAAATTTATTTGCTCGATAACAAATAGAGTCACATTCATTCTAAAATCTTCAACAAACGAGCTGGCCACTTGCAGTATTTATTTGAGACATCTACTGAAAGTAAGAATTTTCAATTTAGCTTAGCGGGCTCTAAATTGAATAGGTATTGAAGAGTTGTTTTAGAAAGTTTTTACACAACTAAACAATATGTAGGCTGAGGACAATTGACAATCTGTTTTGACATGTTCTTTCATTTAATTTTAGATTACATGATTCACTAGTACAAAAGCTAACGAGGAAACAAAAGTAGCAAAAGGCAGCATCATGGCGTGGAGATTCAAGGCATCAAAGTACAAAAATGCTACGCCTATTGTGCCGAAGCCTGAAGCGTGCATCCGTGACATCTGCGTTGGATCCTATCAAACTTACGGGAACAACATTGCAGCATCCGCTGCATTTATGGCATTTAATGTCGATCATAATGGTAATGATGTACACTTATAGAATGATTAAAAAAAGTTTTACTTGAATTGATACAATGTACTACTATTCAAGAAAATCAATACTATTTAAATATAGAAAGTTTATTATATTAAAAAAATACTGTACAAGACAAATTATATTTTAGTAAACTAAAAATTCATTAAAAAAATTATCAGTCAACTATCTAAAATCAAAATATTAATTTTTAAATTGGATGGTCAAAATATATTTGTACATAAACTTTTTACAGGTTCTAGTCTGGCTGTTTTGCCTTTAGAAGACTGTGGTAGAAAGAGTAAAACAATGCCTCTGCTTCATGCTCATGCTGATACTGTAACAGATATGGATTTTTCACCTTTTCATGATGGACTTCTTGCTACTGGATCACAGGATTGCTTGGTAATGAAAATATATAGATTTTTCTATTTATTTCTTGTTTCATATAGAACTTTTATTTAATATCAAAATTTTGTAGGTAAAACTGTGGCATATCCCAGAGGCAGGTCTAGAAGAACCACTTTGTAACCCAGAGTGTACCTTTTCTCACCGTCAAAGGAGGGTTGAAGTTGTACGCTGGCATCCTTGTGCTGAACATCTTTTGACAACTGTTTCTTATACCAACCTGTCTCTATGGGATGTTCTTTCTCAAAAGGAATTATTTTGTATGTTTATATTTTTGTTTTCCATTTATAAGATTTGAATATTTAGTATGCTCAATTGAATCTCCTTTATTTAATTTTCAACAGCTAACAATGAGCACAAAGAAGTTATTCAATCAGTCAGTTGGAAACAAGATGGTACATTATTAGCTACATCCTGCAAGGATAAACAAGTAAGAATCGTAGATCCACGTGCTGCTAAGAACATTGTTCAGTCTGCCTCCAGTCATCAAAGTATCAAGGATTCAAGAATCGTTTGGTTGGGAAATAGTGATAGGCTTTTAACGACAGGTTTTGATGCTGCTAGACTTCGTCAAGTTTATATCCGAGATTTAAGAAATCTTAGTGATCCAGTTAAAACATTGGAGCTTGATTGTAGCACAGGGTAAATTAAACTTTTAATTTATTTGTTGTTTTCAATTACGTGTATTTATTCCATTTTTAAATTAACTGCTTTTTTTTAGAATTTTAATGCCACTGTTTGATCCTGACACAAATATGCTGTTTCTTGCTGGCAAAGGTGATACTACTATTATGTACATGGAGGTCATGGATAAGGATCCATATCTAGTTGAGGGAATTAGACATAGCGGTGAACAAACGAAAGGTGTATGTTTAGTGCCAAAACGAGCGCTAAACGTAATGCAGGCTGAAGTTAATAGAGTACTCCAGCTGACGTCATCGATGGTCATTCCGATTATGTATCAAGTTCCAAGAAAGGTAAATCAGTTCTATCTATTTGAACGCTTCATTAAGTTTATATTAGTAATAAATACAATGGTTTTCACTAATTAAATGATATTTTCAGACTTACAGAGATTTCCATGCTGATATCTATCCTGAAACAGCTGGTTGTGTCGCTCAAAATACCGCAGCAGCGTGGATTCAAGGACACGATTTGCCGGTACCAAAAATATCATTAGATCCCGCGAAAAGGAGCAAGGGAGAAGAACCAATCACGGTAAAACTTAATTTTATTCTAAAATTTTTTGTTTAAGTTTTCAATTTTTACTTCTTTCTATGATTTATCTACATTAGTGAACAATCCTTTACGTAAAATATTAGTTTATATATGAATGCGTGTGAGTGTGCGTGCATTTAGTTGTTATCACTTTTCTAATTTTTTTCTTACTACAGTGGTTTCCTTATTTTTTATTTTAATGTTTTATTCAATACTTGCACTTTTCTCATTTGTATTTTACAGTTAGTTTAAGTGATGCTTGAACATATTTATTTCCACATAGTGATATATAAAAGAAGAGTACTCACTTCATCTACCTCTTGGTTGCTGTGGACTTTGGAGCATACATTTTGGCACATAGTTTTTACAAATGTTTTTTATCTTTTTGTTCACTTTTCAGATGTCCGTTATATTTTTTGTAGTTTATTTTTATTTTCTTGAATTGACATACCTGGCACTGATGATCAGTAGTTTTAAATACCTTGTGTAAGTAAAACGAATTGTTTAGATCACCCACTTCTACTTTTTTTACTTTAGTTATCACAATAAAACTTTATCTTTTGTTAATGCGAGAAAAAAGTTATTCGTTTGCAATCATAAATTCCTATTGAATCATCATCAAAAGTATTTTTTTTTTACTTGAAGTAGCATTTTGACGAATGACTTTTTCTCCCAAGATCAAAATTTCTCGTTGTATTACGTAGTTCGCTTGGAGCATCAGCGTTAGATCATGGTGATTGTTAAATAAAAATCCAGTCCAATCATTACCAGTACTAAGTAATTTGTCGGGCCTTTAGGTACATAAAGGAAATTTAGCTACTTTGAAAAATAACCAACAAGAAGTGAAATTGGAAGTTCGACAGCAGAAAGCCATAGCTATGTCGACGCCGAAAGGATATACTAAAGCTCAGTCCTATATAATACCGGAGAAGGACGACATGATTCCCGAGAAGAACGATATCAACGAAGAGAAGGAGGACTATAAGAAGGCGGAAATCGACAAGATGGAAGACGAAAAATCGAAGATGCAAAATGGATCTCAGCCTGTGCCACCGAAACCTTTGCCGAGATCATCCAGGGCTAATAGCCTTTCGGATGAAGGAGCTAAAGAAGAACCAAAGCCGGTTGCTCGTCCACGAACAACGCCAAGCCCTGGTTCAATCGTTACTCCGGTCAATCCAAATGCTATTGGAGGATACAAGGTTTGATAATTGATAAACAAATAAATGCATAATGTTCGTAGGTTCATATTATTTGAATTATTATTATTATTATTTATTAAGTTATAATTGTTTTGTATGTGTGTGAGTGTATATGTTTTATTGATTATTTTTATCCTTTTCAGTTTACCCATCAAAATACGAAATCAAACATTAATCCAATATAATCAAATAATATATATATTTTCCAGTTAATCTTTGGTAATTTAAAATCGGTTACCTACATCCAAATTTTTAATCTCCAACAGCTCCTTGGATTTTCCTTAAATGTTTCCTAGTTTTTTTGTCAAACAAACGTTCAACTGCTTTTGCATTCTAAAAATCGCGCCTTTTTTTCTCTTTTACAGCCACGCCTGGGACCAAAGCCATTCCAAGCCAAATCTGCCAGCCAAGAATTTTCATTCGATAAGGTGTTCTCAGTGCCTCAGGCGCCCTCGACTGACAGCAACGGACACGTGAACAATGACGGATACGACGCCAAAGACGCGGCTAACAACGACGTCGACAAGTCGCCTACCTATGAAGGAGCAGAGCGCACCAAAGACTCTGAGGCTGCCAAGAGCGATTCCAGCTCTATTGAGGAAGATACCAACTCCAGCGATTCCGGCTACAAGCCGAAAACGCCCAGCACTGCTGAAAGACGCAGACTTTTTGAGGTAAAGGTAGGAAGTGAATACGTCATTTACTTTCTGTTTTACGACAGTTAAACAATTTATTTTATAAAAAAATTATTGTGTATATCCAAAGGTGAAAGACGAATCACCGGAGAACGAAGACTCGGGCAACTTTGAGCGAGGTGGTTCCAACAGAAATTCAATAGCCGAGAGACGACGATTGTACGAGAATCGATCTGCGTCGGTGACCGACGGTAATCTCGCGGAAAAGGCGATGGGCTCGCCTACGTCAATGAGGCGTCGGGACTCCTTCAAGACCAAGAGCGATATTATCAAGGAGGACGAGGTGAAGAAAGTCATCCCTATGCTGCGCCAGCAGAGCATGGATCCACGCCTTGAAAAACCTGAGCCTATCACCACTCCGACTCCCAAAAGAACTTCCACCGTCTTTGGTAGAGTCTCCAAATTCAGGCACCTTAAGGGTACACCTGGACACAAATCGACGCACATTGAAAATATTCGTAACATAAGTCGTCAAATATCTGGGGAATGTGATGGATTTCATGGTAAGCATGGTTACAGATATCAACGATATAATATACAGGTTGGTGGTAAATAAAATAAATCGTATTTTAGCTAATTCTGATCGGGTCGCGGTACCTTTGAGCGGACCCGGAGGTAAAATAGCCGTACTAGAGTTGAAGAAAACTGGAAGGCTACCTGACGGAGTTATGCCGGCTCTAGTACATGGAGCAACAGTCATGGACTTTCAGTGGGATCCCTTCAATAATCAACGACTTGCAGTCGGTAAGATTTTTGCATATTCATATTTGTAATCAAATACAAGTTTATGATTTTGACTTTGTTTCACAAAATATTTATCGCATTGTTTCAGCTTGTGATGACGGCATGATACGGCTTTGGGAGATACCGAACGCAGGCTTGACAGAACCGACGAATGAGCCGAACTACACAATAGAGGCTCATGCTGATAAAATCTATCTCATCAAGTATCATCCGCTCGCAGCTGACGTTCTGGCATCAGCCTCTTATGATATGACTGTAAAGATTTGGGATCTTGAACCACTTAAATCTGGCGAATCAATCAAGAGTCAAATTACCTTGATAGGTCATACCGATCAGATATTCAGTTTGGCTTGGTCGCCGTGCGGCCAGTACTTGGCCACAGCTTGTAAGGCTGGAAAACTCAGAATTTATAAGCCGAGAAGCAGCGACACGCCTATCAGAGAAGGCAAAGGACCCGTAGGAACTCGAGGCGCTAGAGTTGTTTGGGCTTTAGATGGACGTTATTTGGTTGTAATGGGATTCGATAAGTGAGTGATCAATTTTGTTTTCGTTTTGATTCTTTCTAGACTATTTCTATATTATAGATAACGATTAATAACATTATGTTTTTAGGGTGTCTGAGAGGCAAATACTTGTATTTAAAGCTGAAAATTTGAACGCTCCTTTAAACACAGTCGGATTGGACGTTTCTCCCGCGATTTTGATGCCGTTCTACGATGAAGATAGCTCAACTCTATTTCTTACTGGACGGGTAAGTGACTCTTGATAAAAGATCAAATTTTCTGTAAATACTGAAAATAACGACTAAAATATTCACTTTTTATTGTTTTAGGGCGACTCGACAATTTACGCGTTTGAAGTGACAGAAGAAGCACCGTACATTTGTCCTTTAAGCCATCATCGATGTGCTTCTTTGCATCAAGGACTATCCTTTTTGCCGAAAAACAAATGCGATGTTGCAAGCGTCGAATTTGCTTCGGCATTAAGACTAACAAATAATACGATAGAGCCATTAAGCTTTACAGTGCCCAGAATCAAAGTGAGTATTGATAATGAAATTATAAATTATATTACGTTAAACATGGTGCAAATATTAAAAAAAAAATCATTTATCATTTTTTCAGAGTGAACTTTTCCAAGATGATTTGTTCCCACCAACAAAGGTTACATGGAAACCTGCAATGACTTCTCGAGAGTGGTTCAGTGGATCTAATAAACAAGCTCCAAGAATCAGTCTAAAACCACCTGGAATGGATAATCGTATGTATAGCTTGATGAATATTAATTCTAGTGAGATTAATTTAAATGAAAAAAAATTAACTGTTATTATTTTACAGTAACTGAAAGTCAAGGTCAAGCAGTAGTTACTGCACCAATTTCAGCTAAGCAAAACTCAGGAAGTACACCCGCGTCGCAGCCTTACACTAGACTGTCTGGATATCATCCAGACGTCAGAGCAAAACAATTGGATGTAAGTTTTTCACTTGCTTTATATGACATTCGAAAGCACGAAAATTTTGCTTCTCAAAATAAATTTTATTGCAAAGTAAAATTTCACTTTCACATTTTATTTTTTTAGTTCAAAATCTGTTTCTTTCAAACTATTTAAAAAGTAGCTGTTAACATAATGTATAAACTACAAAATCTGTGTTATATTATGTCAAATATTTTTTGCACGATTAATGTTGTACTGTTGTTTATTGTGATTCTTTTGATGTTGTATGCATTAGATACAAAAAAATATGAGCAACCTTGTGGGCGACGTAATAACATGTCCACTGGAACAGGACTATATGGAGGGTGTTGATGAGCACGAATGGGTACGCCTTCATTGTTTGTACAAATTTATTTAGTGTCCTATTTTATAAAGCTTTATTTCCAAAATCCTCACGCCTGTTATACTTTTGGTTAAATATTTGTTTTACCTGTAATACAAATTTAAAATCCTTTATTTAGTGAATCGTATAGTAATTTTAGTTTTATATATATTTTATACTAATTAACATATGTTTACAGGACGAATAAGCATTATGTTGACCACATGATTTTTACAAGGAGACAATTTTTGTATGACGAGATAGATTTTTTATGTCCAGAGGGTATTTGTGCAAAGGTATGGAATTGTCCAAAGTTACGTAAATATTTGCTCGTTATGCCATAAGCATATTTCCTATTTATTGATTTAATATATATACACAATTTAACTGATCTTTATTCTTGTAACATTTTTTGCGCTCCGTTCGTAAGTATTTTACGAATACTAATGATAATGCGAAACTGATCTATTTGTATTTGTATGTTGAGTGATGATGATTCGTTTTTTTTTTGTACGAATTTTATTAAAGAACAAAAGGAGTGTCAGTTTTTAATTGTGCTTGAAAATAAAAAATATATAAGCGGCTAATGTGGAATGTCCTACAGTTGAAGGAAGCAAACGTGATGATAGTTCTAGTCTGGAAATACGTTTCTTAGGATCTTTCTATTAATGCCTAATCTGATACTAACAACATAGTATTATTATATCATGGGCTAAAAATACGTTTTAGTGATTAGTTGACAAAAAATTAAGAAAAAAAGAAAAAGAAACCGAGTGAGTCTTTATATTGTTCGGTTGTCAGAGATAAATGCGCTATCGACGAAGTTAAATAAGTCTTTTTCTATATTGATAAAGAATTTTACTTAAGCACCGAATATCGCATGACAGCGAAAGAGATGAGTTAGGGAAGCTCCATATAGGATTTATATCGAAACTTTAGTAGAAAGTTGTATCGAGCGTGAGATATATTGTAATGACAAAACAAGTACTAGCGTTACGAGAGATAAAAAGCAAGGATAATTTGAGATTCCTTTTCGTTTCAAGTCTAAACGCACATTTTAGACTCTTATTAAGCGAAGTATTATTGTAAGTAAGTGGTAGAGGTAACGATTGAGATGTATGATCAAATTTCGTGTCTGGGAAAAATATGCCATACAATGTAAGTTAAAATCGAGCATGAACTTCTTTCGTTTCTTAAAAACAGGCATTTTTCATATTACTATTATTTATAGAGCTGATATAGATAAACTTATAAATTGGACCATAAGTTGCAACCGTTTTGGCTTTCAGTCAGCTATTCTTGTTTTGTAATTAATAAAGAGAAGACAATATATTTAATAAAATAAAATATTAAAAATAAATGTTTTAAGAAACGAAAGATGACAATGCTTGATCAAAATCTATTTTACACTCGCTGTATTAACACACTTTTGCTACCATGTATTTTACTAAAGATATGACAAACGTATATACCTTTTTACACTCAAATATTTGTAATTTGGTAACAGTCATAAAAAAGATAGTTACCGCTTTCACAGTGCCATTTGCAATACTAAAGTGCTCCAACTTCAAACTATCCTGGTAATAAATCTCTGGTATTTCCGATTGCATTTCTAAAATTTTTTACTAAGAGAATAATTGAAGTGATATTAGTTGACCACCGTATTGGTGCCAAAAGACGATTTTTTACATTATGATAAATCGACCACACAACCCATGACTTGAGGGCAGCTCAACCTTATTAAAACATTCCACTTTGGAACTATTTTTAAGTTTTAGGTAGTTTTTACCTAATGTGAGATTGAAAAATGAAATACTACAGCGTCATTTTCTAAACGAAATTACAAAAATTTTTAATCGGCATTATTTTATATATAAAAGAAAATTATACTTTTGTAGCGCAAGTGCTTTTACAACCCAAAAAATGTAAAACGCGGTTTTTGATAATTAACTGCAGATAAGATCGCATTAATGAGATTACGATGTAGTTAGGTCTTTGTAACAATCTTATATCTTATATGTAATTCACTTATAAAAAATATTTCTACTCCATAAGTAAGTTTTATTATTTTCCTGTGTCCTACAAAAATATAAACATGATTTTTTTTTTTCATTCAAGTATATTTTAGTGTTCATACAATACACTTAAGCAAGCATTCGTCACATATAACTTTTAAAAACATAGAAAAAGTTAAATAAATCAATAATAAAATACATCATTTATGAAACAAAATAAATCAATTTATGAAACAATCCAAATCAACTACTTTGTCCAACTCTGTCTCTTGGTATTAACCTTAGTTCTGAACCATGCTTTAAAAAAACGTTACCTGTAAAAACAAAATTTATAACTATTTTTATTACATTAAATTGTTAATAACTTTTATGAAGTATAAAAAATTCAATATAAAAATTACATACCAGCAGTCTGTTGTGGGTTAATACCCACACCGTCATCAGTGATTATTGCAGAAGTAGCTGGAGCAACTTTGAATTCCTCAGCTGCAAACTTCAATACTGCTGTGAAAGGTGTGTTGTCTGGCACACTCAGTCTGTAATATGATATATATGTCTTACGAAAAATTCAATTTGATTTTTTAACCATTGTCAAGACATGCAGTAAAAAAAATGGCTTCTTTCAGTATGTAAAAAAAATTTATATTTATTCATAATTCTTCTATTATTATTTACATTGATAATACAAGGTTTGCAAAAAAAAACAATAATGACCATGACAATAATTTTTTTGAGAGTGTAATCTACAAAATACAATCTCTTTCTACATCCTCCCAAACTGCATCTAACTCTTTGGCTAACTTAATTCTATCGACTACTAATTGATAAATATCTCGGGGACCATCCAACAAAATTAATATAATTTTTTTTAAATCATTGTAAGTAATTCCTGTACCAGTGATCCACTCTTCATCTTCATCTTTTTCCATGTTTCTACCAATGTAGAATGTAGCATCCACAAAACTCACTTGAAATTTAGAATTGTCCATTAAAA